>MU865059.1:0-19754 GCA_033576145.1 Cladorrhinum samala | reverse complement strand
ACTGGCCCCGACGAGCAACTCTGGTTTGAAAAAAAAAAAAAAAGGTTAGGCGGGGGGGGGGGGGGGGGGCAGGGGGGTTTTTTTTTTTTTTTTTTTTTTTTTTTTTTTTTTTTTTTTTTTTTTTTAATACTTCACCACTTGACGATTATCTGGATCCGCAACGGACTCATCAAGGTTGGGGTTGGGTGGAAGTTGAATGAGCACCCGGGTCCGTCCTGTTGTCGGCCACCCACAGCATAGATTAGGTATATAATTATAATACTTTCCCGTCCCTCGGATGAACCCGCTGCACACCCGATTGCGGGACGGGAGAGAGAAGAGATCAGGTACAGTACATAAGCCATCCGATCTTGGGATGCCTATTGAGAACCGAAAAAAAAAAATATGATCGATGAACTCCGGGTCAGTTAGGTTGGATGCTTGGCGTCTTCGGCTGTCACTACTGAATAGGTATTGTTACAAAGCGGCCAATCTCGTTTCTGGTGGTCCAATTAAATCCGACCAAAAGAAGGCCCGCTGGAATTTTTGGGTGTGTGGTTGTGTAGGGTAGGCATGTATGGTAGTATACATAGGGTAAGGTAGGCAGCGGGTTTATGGGCCATGTGGAAGCCTTCCCGCGTTCCTGCATCGTCTTCTGTTTGAGATTGATCCGCACATGCATGTCCAAATGTCTACATTTGGCGAAATGTGACATTGGGGCCAACAGCTTGGCGAGGGCAACCAATCATCAGCCAGCCTACCTGCCGAGTGGCTGGTTGAAAGAAGAGGCTTTCATTGTTGAATTGGAAGGTGCCCGTGGTGCGGCGCAGCAGGAAGGAATCCAACGTGTGGTGGAGGTGGATCTCTTGCATATCGGAGAGGCACAGCAGGAAAAAAAGTTTCTGCCAAAAAACGGTACCGTTTACGAATCGGCCAAAAATCATCAGTCTGTGCCTTCCATGCATTGACCGAATGTGTGGCACATGTTGGAAAAGAGCCAACGGAGCTGACACACCGACATGTGCCTCATTATTACCTGGTGCTGAATGAGAGCGTACCGGCCTCACCACGCTGAGCTTAGAATTCCGTGAGTAGAGATAGCTAATGCTCGTAGGTAAACTAGATTGTCTTCTGGGTGTAGCTGCCGAATCAACATTGATGCCATGAATAGGGACGAATTAATGACAGCCCCGATGGTCCAGATCGAAATAGATGCAATGGCGGGTCTGTAGAAGGTACGAAAAGAGGGAGGAGTCTGAATAAACAAAAATTCCCTTCCAAAAGGTAAATCAACAACGGGCCTTGCTCGTCTTCCCCCCCACCCCCGGCCCCCACTCTCGGCGGTATCCTCATCCCACACGGAATTCAAGGCGCAGCCCAACAGGTCCACAAGATCCAAAAAATCAGGTTAAAGAGAAAGAGGGAGTGAAAGAGAGGGAAGAAAAAGGTAAAACGGTGCCGGAAGTACCCGCCTCTTCTCGTGATACTGTGCCTCACTCCTCAGGGATATTCTGCCGAGTCTTTAGACTTAACTGCAACTCAAAACATGGTCTTGCCACTTTTCTGCGCCTCAACTCCATGCTGACATGAGCAAACACCTCGTTTGTTCAAAAACGCGAGCCTCCCCCCCCCCCCCCCGGAGAGGGCCCCTAAAAATTGAGGAGACGCTCTTGTAGCACCCACCCACGACCATCGCAAAACTGCACGCTAGGTTGAGAGAAAGGCAACTTTTCTTCTTGCACAACGGCGATTCCGACCTGCTACCATGGCTGAGGCCTCATCTTCACCGGACCCATTGACGGTGTTGATGTCATTTCCAGAATGTCCTGTGAGTTTGACGGATACGGAACTTCTTCAACAATTGTCAACAAAATCACGGGGTAATTACTGACACGTTCATATCCAGCGCAATTGTATGATCAACGCGGCTGTGGCGGTAGGAGGGGGACTAGGGTCTGGTGGCTTTTGCGACGCACCAGATCCGAAGCTGGCAGAGGCAATATCTGCGTGCGTAATCAGTAATTGCACAGTGAGAGATGGTTTGAGTAAGTACCAAGGCTGCGTGGAGGAAAGAAAGCACGTTGTGTTGCGGACGTGACACCCTGCTGACGACAAGATTTGCGATTCCCATCAACAGCGATGCGAAACCTCACAGAGACTGCGTGCGGCACCACACCAAAGGTTAATTCGACGCCTTTACCAATACTGACGACGCTCTTGGTCTTGGCCACCCTCTCTGTGGCCATGCGCTTTTCAAACAAGTACACCATGTCGGGAAGGTTCTGGTGGGATGATGGGTTTCTCGCGCTCGCTTGGGTGGGATGTGTGGCGTACACAGCGGTAATATTGGAGACGACAGACCACGGCCTGGGTGCAGACATGTGGTCTATCCCCTTTGACGATATAAACCATTTGTTTGCGGTTAGCATGGCGCCTCGCCCTTAGATTTCGGCATACTAGTTACTGACCTATCCGTGGCTGCAGGGCCTCTATGCGAGCCAGCTGGTCTACATCGCCACTCGTCTGCTGGTTCGACACTCGATCATTCTCTTTTACCTGCGGATATTCTCGGTTGGAAATCTGCGGCCTATAATAATCATCGGCACAATGGTGGTCAACACGGTCATTTCGGTTACTATCGCCTTCCTCTTAGCTTTCCAGTGCCGCCCGATTAATTTCTTCTGGACACGTTGGGACAAGCACCCCGGAGGAACATGCCTAGCACCGCCGCCAATCTTGTGGGGCAACACCGTCTTCACAATGGTCCTCGACTTGTGGGTGCTTTTGATGCCTCTACCGTACGTGGCCCGGCTGCAGCTGTCTGTGAAAAGGAGGATAGGGATATCCTTCATGCTGGCGGTCGGGGTTACCATCGTCGTTTTTAGTCTTCTCAAGTTTTTCGAGATCCGCAAGATGGAGACGTCGGAAAACCCGACGGAGCTGATAGCGAGGGTCACAGTCTGGACAGCCCTCGAGATTTGCGTGGGCGTTATTTGCGCCTGCCTTCCCGGGATGCGAATGTTCGTTGGTTATTTCCTGCACCGATGGGGTTGGACTGGATCGAGCTCCACCCTTCATTCTCACCACGTCTCCTTCCGCACGCCGTCGGGCTCCGGACAGAAAACGAAAGCAAGTCGAAGCTCTCAAGCAAACATCCGCATAACGACAATGATACACACTCAGCAAAACGAAGGGCCACCATCCGAGAGTTACCTCCCACTTCACGCTATCGAACTGGGACACACCCATGGGACCGTAAGGTCTCATGCGTGGGCATGACAACGATGCCGAATCCGAACCCATCGCCACCATGCGCCGTTTATCCGTCTTTTTTTGTTTTTTGTAAAATAGAATAATACCCTGACATGTTCAATGACTATAGAAATGCATAGTGTTGATTATGATGGTGTAATGTTGGCGTGTCGGAGCTGGCGGAGGAGTGATGACATTTTGAGTTGTTGTTGTTGTTGTTGTTGTTGTGCAAAGAATGCGGGAGCTACTGCATGCCGCTTCGTGTGCTTGCTCGTGCCCGGTGAAATCTGATGATTTGACTGTTGATCAAAGCCCAAATATGATATGAACTTGAACCACTCCCGCGCTGAGGCCGTACCTACCTGCTCATGGTGGCGGTGGGGCGTCGGAGAGTTCAGACGGCGCATGCACCTGGCGCAAGAATGGGCTAACCGCGGGCATTAGCTTCCCGCATGTCCTTCGGGATGCACTTGATGGCTTGCTTTACCTCTCTTCTCACCGTCCAAACCGTGCGAACCGGTCCGAGATCTTCAAGTTGTGTCGATGAACGCTGGTCTCGACAGCCACTTGCTAAAACACCGTGGATTTCCTCTCCAGCTGTTTCTGATGGCTCTCCTGCGCCAGAGACTATTATACCAAACATGGGTATCCGTAGCAGGCAAACTGATCTTGGCCAAGGACGACAAGATGGCAGCACCGCGGCGTCACGGTGGAGCTTTGGTGTCCTAAATCCAAAAGATCGGGTTGACGTTCCCGGTAATTTGTGCGACCATACAAGACGTTACGGTCTCGACCACGAGCAAGGCTGATGATATTTTCCAGGATCCGTTCTTCTCATTGCCGAAAACACAGTCACTGGCGTTCATCGAGACGGCGAAAGCAATGTTGCCAATAAGAAGACCACTGCCGACGGTACCATTATCCTCGAACCTCAACCTGACGATTCGTCCAACGACCCGCTCAACTGGCCCCGCTGGCGGCGCGATGCTGCCCTGTTCTCTCTCGGCCTGTACTGCATGATAGGTGGAGGAATGACGCCTCTTCTTGCTGCAGGATTTACAGAGATATCCCGAGAGTACGGCGTCCCGATCACTGACGTCTCTCTGACAACCGGCCTGATAATGCTCGGCTTGGGCGTTGGATGTGTCATCGTTAGCCCCACTGCAATCATCTACGGCAAGCGGCCGGTATACCTAGGCAGCGCGATCCTGTGCTTGCTTACGGCGGTCTGGTGCGCGATGAGTCCAAGTTTCACATGGCTACTTTTGGCAAGGGTGGTTCAGGGAATCGCCTTGAGTCCTGTTGAGGCGCTTGCCAGTGCCAGCATTGCCGAAATGTTCTTCCTTCATGAGCGGGCGTTCAGAATAGGAATCTATGGGCTGATGCTTTTGGGCGGAAAAAACATGGTTCCTCTTGCAGGTGCCGCCATCATCAACAAGCTCGGGTGGAGATGGGCATTCTGGGCAGTCGCAATGTTGGTGGGGGTTTTCGGCGCGCTTCTGTTTTTCTTCCATCCAGAGACATTTTGGGATAGGACGCCCACGAGCGAAGTGCCAGTATCGGGCGAAGCATCCCGTGGGAAGCCATCGGCAGCAGGATCAGGCCAGGAATTTGAAGGAGCGGTTACCGAAAGCCAGACCATTGCTGAAGACGAGCCCACGGCTCCGCGGAGCGAACGAGAGGAACCGTTCGAGGCAGCGAATTCCTCTCTTGCGGCGGCCGCTATTATACCTGAAGCGACAGAGAGCACCATTTCATACCACGTTGGCCTTGTCAACTCAGAGCCACCAGATTCCGAAGAGGGAAAAGAGCGAAGAACCCCATCCATCCTGGGAAACAATGCGTACATGCAGCGCATGATTTCTGCACCGAAAGAAAGTTTTGCGTCTCAGCTTCTCCCCTGGCGTGGTCGTCTGAGGCGTGAAGAGCGTTGGTTGCAGACTGCGTGGCGGCCTTTCCTCTTGTTTGCCTATCCGGCGATTCTCTGGTCAGCTACCGTTTACTCGTGCTGTATCGGCTGGCTGATTGTAATTTCCGAGTCGATGGATATCATCTACCGGAGTTCGGACATATACCATTTTACCGCCCTTCAAACTGGTCTGGTGTATGTTTCGCCCTTTGTTGGCGGTGTCTTCGGAACGGCGGTTGCAGGCCAGCTATCAGACGTAGCCGTGAGAGCCATGGCGCGCCGCAATGCCGGTGTTTACGAGCCTGAGTTTCGTCTCGTAATGATGATACCTGTCGCCATCTGCACTGTCCTTGGGTTAATGGGGTTTGGCTGGAGTGCTCGTGATAAGGATGATTGGATTGTTCCTACCGTGTTTTTTGGAATAACTTCGTTTGGGTGCGCGCTGTAAGTTGATCATACCGTTGATAGACTTGGTATTTTCCGACTGACAATTCTTATCTTAGCGGATCAACCACAGCCATCACATTCTGTGTTGACAGCTACCGCGAGTTCGCAGGCGAAGCTCTCGTCTCACTAAATTTCAGCAAGAATATTTTTCATGGGTTGGTTTTTAGTCTCTTTATCACGAAATGGCTTCGAATTGAGGGTTCGAAGGAGGTATACATTTGGATTGGCGTCATACAGTTAATCCTGCTGCTTTTCACCATCCCCATGTTCGTGTTGGTAAGCGAGCACGGCTTTGGACCTCTCGGGGACATTCCCATCCTCCCGTTACATCCAGTCACTGATGTTGAGATGTGCCAGTTTTCATGGTTGTGCATTTTATGTATCATGTCAACGTAAATATTTATGCATGCTGTGAGTGGCATATGAATGCAAACGAGGTGCACAATGACATCATGATTGCAACCACCTCGTCTCATTGACAACGTCCGAGTCAGCCCAAAAAACAATAATGAGCGGGGTTATCTTCCACAATTGGAGCAAAGAAAAAACACAGGTTATTATCATCTCAGCTCAACTTTTTCCTTTGGCCTGTCTAGGCGCGCTCACAAGATGGTTGTTCTCAAACCCAGCCTCGTGCTCCCTCTCCTTCTCCTCACCCATGCCCAGGCCATCCCTCAACATCAACACATCATGGACTCCAGCGCCACCGACCCAGCGAACAAAGTCCGTGACGAGCTCAAAGAAGCCGAAATCATCCCGACAGTCGTCGATGACTTTACGCCCTCTCTGCTTCTCTCGGTCTCGTGGCCTGACACGGATCAAAAAGCGAAACTGGGCAACACGCTGAAACCTGAAGATCTAAAAGATACTCCGTCCATCTCGCTCAAACCCATTGCGTCCTCGGACCAGCTTAATATTAGCTCGGAAACCAGCATCGTCGTGGTCGCCACGGACCCGGACGCGCCGTCGAGGGATGACCCGAAATGGTCAGAGTTCTGCCACTGGATAGCCGTCACGCGCTCGTCGACCCCCGACGCGATGGTGCTGAGTCTGGATAGGGATAAGCTGCGTGACGTGATCAGCTACAAGCCCCCCGGGCCTCCCGAAAAGACGGGCAAGCATCGCTATGTTTTCCTGGCGCTGGTCCCTGCCAACGGGACGACGGAGGAGCTGCACCTGGCCAAGCCCGGGGAGAGGAAGCATTGGGGGTTTGGGGAGGCGGTTAACGGGGTTAGGAAGTGGGCGGGTGAGAATGGGTTGATTGTTGTTGGTAAGGTTTTTTTTTTTTTTTTCTTTTTTGTGACTGACCCCTGACCAAGGATTTGTGGTAAAAAAAAAAAAATTTACAACAAAATTCAAAAGCAAAAAAGAAAGTATTACAAGTACATATCAAGTGCTAACTAGATGATTCATAGGTGCCAATTTTATCTATGCTCAGAACAAGAAGCAGTGAGTGGTGATGAGAGAAGTGGAACCCTGGAAGTTGTGTTTGACTGTTGATGAGAGATTGGTTGGTGGTGGTTGGGACGGACAATTGATCGTTGGGAACGTGATTTGTGGGGAATTGATTCGAGCTGTAATACATGGATGGTATCAGAGCAGTCCTTCAATTTTCAATGTCGTGTGTATGAAAACGCTGGGAGTTTACAAAAAAGCCATGTTGCAGCAAAGGCAGGCACTGTTGTACGCTTGAGAGATTCCAGAATCCACAGGCAAACCCCCCTGTTTCATGCCAAGGAGGGATGATGATGCCAAGATCTTCCACAGTAACAATCCCCCTGGAAATCTGCCAGTGGAACTGTTAAACAAGACCCCTTGTGCGCCTTCGCCCGCGCTAATGCAGGCCGCGCTGTCAAGTAGGCCTCTTTTGCAAGCTGGAACCAATAGTTTGCCAGCGTTCGATAAAGAATGCCAGATAAGACTCGAAACTTTCGGGTTGTTGCAACTTCGCAGTCTCTGCAGAAGGGTTGCCCTTTCACATTCCCTTCCGCTCTTTCACCCTTTCGCCCTTTCATCTCTTGCTGGAAACAAAGCTTTTTTTTTTTTTTTTTGGTTTGTTTCTTGATCGATAATGCTCCCGGCTTCTCGATTTTTCAGAACGGCATTGTGTATCTCGAAGCTTACTTTCCACCAAACCACATCCCGCGCAATCCTTTCGCGCACCATGGCTACCATGGCCTCCATACCCTCAGATCGCGTGCCATTCACCAAAATGAGCGGCCGACTGATGCCTCAGCTGCTCAAGGGCGTCGAGAGCATGGGACTCACTCACATGAGCCCCGTGCAAGAAAAGGTGCTCCAGCTGTCCGACCTATCCCAAGATTGCCTCGTGCAGGCCAAGACAGGCACCGGCAAGACCATCGCCTTTTTGCTTCCCGCTCTTCAGAACCTCATGTCCGCCAAGGACCTGGACCGGAGCAAGGTTGGTCTGCTGGTCATGGCCCCTACTCGCGAGCTTGCCCAACAGATCGCCGAGGAATGCGACAAGCTCACCAGCCAGTTTTCACCCAAAATCCAGTGCCACATCGCCGTTGGAGGCAGCAAACGGGCGACCCACATGTCGAGCTTCATGTCTGGAAAGCCCACGGTTCTTGTCGCCACCCCTGGCCGTCTTATCGACTACCTCTCCGAGGCGGGGCCCAGAGAAAAGCTGAGCAAGATTCGCTGCCTGGTGTTGGACGAGGCAGACCGCATGCTGGACGCCGGCTTCTCCAACGATATTCAAAAAATCCTCAAGCAGATCCCCTCCAAGCAGGATGCCAAATGGCAAGGCATGTGCTTCAGCGCCACCATGCCCCAGGAGATTCACAAATTCCTTCACCTCGTCCTCGACAAGAAGCACGCCCACATCACGACAATCGACCCGAACGAGGTCCCCACCGTCGAAGCCATTCCACAAACAGTCATTCCCGTTGAGTCTATTGATGACGTTCTCCCCACCCTGCACTCCGTCGTCTCCTGCGAGACGTCCGACAACAAGGACTTGAAAGCCATCGTCTTCAGCCCCACCGCTCGCCACGCAGGCCTCTTGTACCATCTTTTTGGTTCAACCGGTCGCGCCGCCCCTCCCAAACTTCCAGTCTTCCAGATGCACTCCCGTATGAGCCAGGCCCAACGAACACGAACGGTCGAGGAATTCAAGGCAACAGACCGCGGCATCATGTTCGCATCCGACGTGGTCGGTCGCGGCATGGATTTCCCGGATATCGGTCTCGTCATCCAAGTCGGAGGCCCAGCAGAAAAGGAGCAGTACGTCCACCGCGTAGGCAGGACAGGTCGCGCAGGCAAGCTCGATGGCAGAGCAACCATGATTCTCACCCCCGAAGAGATGTACTTTGTCCAGGAGTGCCCTGAATTTCCCATCAAGAACATTGGCAAATAGTAAGCTTTTTTTTTTTCTCCCGGCCCCCTTTTCTTTTCTTCACCTTTTTTCTGACAACCACCAGCTCCCATCCCAACGCCTCCAAATGGCCATCTGCCAACATAATCGAAGACGCTCTCGCAAGAGTCCCCGAGCAAACCAGGGTTCAAGCCTACTCGGCCTACTTAGGCTTCACCAAGACCCTCATGAAGCGATATCGCCTCACGCTCGAAACCGTGGTGGAAAAAGCAAACGAGTTCGCCGCATCCCTAGGGTTCGACGAGCCTCCTCCGTTGCCACAATCCACAGTATCAAAGATGGGTCTTAAAGGCGTTCCTGGTCTAGTTATCGAGGGCAAGGGACCCGTGCGCTCTCATGCCCCGACGGGCCGCACAGGGGGCGGCCGCGGTCCACAAGGCAGGAAACCTGATCCCAGAACTAAAAATGCTCCCGCGCAACGGCAAGGCCAAAGCTTCTCTCGCGGCGGTGGCCAAAACTCTTCCCGCGGCGGTGGCCAAAACTCCTCCCGTGGCGGTGGTCAAAACTCCTCCCGCGGCGGTGGCCAAAGCGCACCAGCAGGCCCGTCGTCAAAGCCTAGAGTTCCTAGAGAGAGCCTAGGCACCAGTGCGGCGGAGGAGCCAATGAGGAAAAAGCCGAGAAGAGTCGCTGGCGGCGGTGCCGGCGACGAGTGGTGAGCAAGGGCCGATGAAGCCCACAAGACAGTAGCGAAGTGCATCGACTTGGAATTTTAGCAAGAGGGAAACAGAATCAAGAATTAGACGGTCTGCCCCCATCTTATGAATGGGTTCATTATTGTATAGAAACAAAGCGGGCCAAGGAAAGAGGGAAAAAAGGAAACTTGCTTTTGTTTTTATTTTAGAGCTCTGGTTTGTTTGGTTGTCTGGATGCGTTTTTGATGCTTTCAAATTTACAGCAAATCTCTGCCCTGGTAGAAGGGCGAAGAGAATAGATAGAGCAAGGTCGTCTAGGATATAGCATATTACAAAATACCCCCTTCTTTTATTAGCCGCTGCCTCTCAATGTCTTGTAAACAATGCAATCAGAAACTCCTATCACTCGGCTTTCAAATACTCGTTTTGCGACACTTGATCAATCTTCCTTTCAACAATCATCTGGGTATGACAGACTTTTGTTCGTGAACTTTGTCTGTATGGATCCCACAACTCATAATTACCTCAAGAAACAAGGCGTGACAAGGCTCAAGCACCACATGAAGTTCCAAACCAACAACGTTCAAGTATTATAGGGTCAATGATATTGGATTTGAGGAAATGCTAGCTAAATACTCTTTGCATTGGACCGAAAATAAGTGTGGAACAAGGCCGGAGAAGCAAACCACAAGGATCTCAAAAAAAAGAAAAAAAAAAGAAAAAAAAGAAAGAAAGAAAGAAAGAAAAAAGAAAAAGGTTCCCACTTGATCAGAGTAATGGGCCGCTGACCTGTGCTTATAGATCCGAATTCAGTGGAACTCGCCGATCGCCGGACCAAAGTATTTGCCCCCCTCAAGGGTAATGTTCTTCAACAAACAGGGCTCATACTCGCAGCCTTGGTTGATGATTTCAGTTCCCCACCACTTGATGTCAACCGGGTGCATCTGCACAGCGAAGAACATGATTAGGCCGCTGAGCGCTATGCCAGTAGAGAACGCGGCGCTCGTGATGTAATTATACTGGACACTATGGTTAGCTTCAAGTCACAGCCATCAGGTTAATGCAAGAGCAATGTGCTACGTACCTTGGACCAGAATTCAGGGTACCGCTTCCTCAGGTACAGCCATGAGAAAGCGGCGACTGGTACTGCTGGCCACATGTAGCCCATGCTGTACGGGGCATAAATCAGGCAGCCACTGAACATCACGACGGGGTGGGCGTTACGAATGATGGCGTTTTTAGGGAACCTCCTGTTCAGCCACCAGAACAGCACCACGACAACTACCCCAATCGGGAAACCAATCAAGGTGATGGTGTATTGACCACCAACGCCCCAAATCTTGCGTGGGCCTATCGTGCCCCAGAAGATGGCAGCGGTGAAAAATGTGTTGATCCCTGGGCAAGTGAAACGAAAAGGTGCGTCTGGCGTGCAAACTCCCTCTATGTTTACTTGGTACTGGATGATCGCCACGCTTATGAAGGTTGAGACCAAAGCTGGGACCATTTGCGCCCAAAAGGTGAACCGAGGGGGAATCTTGAGGTAGTGGGCAAGCTTCAAATCGGCGGTGAACGATATAGCATGAGCACAAGTGACGTAACCATACGCCTTGAAGAAGCTCATGCCGATGCCATTGCCTTCCATGATAACACCACCAATAAACTCGGCAAGGACGTTGAGCGTAACTAGAACTCCAGTCATGGCTGCGATGATACCGATGGGGACGACGAACAAGAGACAGAGGGCGATGCCATACAACACCACTCCGGGGTTCGTGTTTGTCGGCCACAAGCCAATTCCCAGCATGCCAAGTATCACGGCGAGCGCAAGACAAATCATGTACCACCACTCGGGCACCTCCGGATAGACCTTCATCAGTCGGTTGTGCACGTCAAGCCTCTCGGCCATCGTCACGGCTTCCTCTTCTGCGCCATTGGTCTTTCCCATCGCTTTCAAGGCTCTCGCCTTGGTTCGTGTCCAGAACTCACGGAGGCCAATGGCAATCTCGCTTCGATGGTATAGAACACCATAAGTGACTGTTGCTGAATATAAGGCGAAGAAGAACATGTAAACCGTCAAGTTGCCGGCGGAGAGAAAGGGAGGCGAGTAATTTTCATATAGAGAGCTATCAAAGATAGCCTTGTCGTTGACAACACGACTCACGTTGTAAAGCTCACCAAAATGGTCATACGGCCTGTTCGAGTTGATAGGCAAGTACGCCGTGTAGAAACTGTTGGTGAGATAGACAGCTAGAACCACGAATCCGGCCACGAGTGCGCCGAGAAAAAAGTTGAATGTCGAGAAGAATGGTAACATCAACGGGTCGGTCTGGGAAGACACAACGTTCCAATCGAAGGTTGGAAGCGGATTGAACCCAAGGCCGTTGCTGAGGCCCGTGACCACATCCAACAGCGCATTATGAGGGGCGATCCACGTCATCCAGCTGAAGTAACTGAGAGCCGGGAAAAGAAAGTTGGGGAGCCAGAAATAAAGGAACATGGCTCCACAGGCCCAGCAGAAATACCTCATGCGTGAGGCTCTCCAGACAGATCTCAGGGGGCCGAGAACGGTGGGTGATTCACTCGCTTGCGAATGGAACGCAGAGTTCATGGCGATGGTGACGAGTGAGCTCGGCCACACGCAGCTAGCTGGGTAAACAAGCCACTGACGACAGATGCCGGCCATGCCGTAACCGATGAAGTTGGTTGAAATACCAATCAGCAGTTGGTACTTCACGTCGGTGGCCCAGGCTTGGCCGAAATAACGAGGCAGCACTTGAATCCATATGATGTAGTTGGTGTAAGGTACGCTGACCGCAACAGTGGACATGATGGTGATCAACATGTGCTCCTTCTTGTTGAAAGGACCGGGATTGAGGCTGTGGCGGACACCGAACAAGGTGAAGCCGATATCCGGCAGCACTCGCTCACAGAATTTGCCCGCAGGGAATGCAATCAGCTGCGAAATCCCCGCTCCAAGCGAAATTCCAGGCATACGCACGTCGAAGAAGGAGTTGACAAAGGAGATGATGCAAGCAAAGAGAATCCCGATGCACCAAGCTCGAATGGTTGAGACGGGCAAGGTAGGGTCATCGTGATTGTCGACTACGGCACGCACTTCGGCGTAAGGCGAGTTGTTGGTTATGAGGGCGGCTTGGAGCTTCATGTCCTCAATTAGATGCTGGTATTTGTCGGGGTTGGTGAAGACATCATCGTTCCCTGGTTCATGTCAGTCATACGGCAGTCGGCCCGGAGATCTAGATTACGTACAAATAAACTCCTCGATGCTTCGAATAGTTTGAATGGGAAAGTTGGGGTCCCGAGCGTGTTGCTTGTGGACCTGAGTCAACAACTGGCGGAGGGTGGGCTGTCAATTATCGGTATCTTAGACAGCCGGAATCTGCAATGACATACCAGTCTAGTCTCCTCAAGAGTGAGCGTCGCCGCAATGGCTGTCGCTTCGAGCAGGTCACCATCAGCCGCGCTGTACGATCTCGCAGTGTCTCCAAGTCCGCTGGGATGGCGTTGCGCAGAGCCAGTGTTGGTCAACTAGCGATGGCTTGTTAATTCCTGAATAAACTTTGGGGGAAGAAGACTGCAAAGGCGGGGGACTAACCTTGATTTCCTCGCCATCGAAGACGCTGGCGGCGACTGTGACGGGCTCCTTGACCTCGGGCTTCTCGCTTACTGCCGCCATGATGGGCAGAAGCGAGCAACGCGAAGAGATGATATGAAAATTTCCGCGTTAGTGGTAGATTAGGATTGAAGTTGGCAGTGAAGCGGGGAAACGAATATGCGCTGATCCCAGATATTGAGGTAAAGAAGACGAGAAAACAAGGCGCGGAGCGAGACGAGTGAAGAGAGGCCAGAGGGATAAGGTAAACGGAGGATGGTGGGGGTTGATAGAGTTGAGTGAGAGAAGAACGACTGCTCGCGAGTAGGTAATAACCCCGGAGAGGCAAACGGGCGCGATCTCAATCGTTGGAACTCAGCTCCAGAAACCTTGGCAGAGCCAGAAGGCAGGTGCCCGGTACCGGACTCTGAGCGATTGATATCGAATTATCAGTGGAAGATTAAAGAGAGGTTCGCTGGCGGAGGTGGAAGGAACGACAAGTACGTAGGAACGGGCACCCCTGCAGCATGAATTCGTTGTGGGGGTAATATATTGATCACAATGAGGTCTTGGGACAGGAATGTTGCGAATTGAAGAAGCAAACTTTAAAAAAAAGAACCAGATTACCAGCAAGCCGCTTACAACTTCGAACTCTTGATTACCCGAGCAGCGGATATTAATTCCAGAGTGCTCCTGCTGGCGTTGGATAACTGGCGTCAGCTAGCTGCCTTCTAGGTTCCTGATAGAAACCCATTATCAATCCGCTCCTGCCTTGAGGGGCAACTTCATCCCAAAAATCCCGCCACCAGATGGCTGCCGTGGAGGGGTGAGCACATTTGACTCTTGCCTTGCAGCACTAGTAGATTGCTATCAGTGGAATTCCCACCGTTTTGACATGTTGAATTAAGACACCCTCGGATAAGAAGAAGAGAGCGGGGAAGGCCAGACTTGACACGACCCGAACGAGCTGCATCCAATCCTTCCAGTGGCGTTACAAATACTGGGCCACAGATCGACAGCCAGGTGCGGCCTGGCTACCCTCTAGAATGCACGGCATCGAGTTCTGGATGCACAGTCCTTACTCTAAGAGACAGCGAGTTTGGCAGAGAGCCTGGCATTGGTAGCGCATCGGTTCCATTCATTTACGGCAGCAATATGAAGCGGTTTCGCCAACCTGGAACCAAGGGGAGGAGCGTTGCGAGCAACTCGAGATGCACGTTGTTTTAGCCTACACAAGCACAAACACTATCAGCTTCCAAGCCGGGCCTGCCCGGTACGTGCCCGGCTTGCCAAGCCTGGGCAAGACCGGGGAGATTGACCAATTGCGTGATTGGACCATCTCCAATTGGGAAGTTTCTCGAAACCGCCCCCCCCCCCCCAAGAACGCGGCATGGGGGCCGGAGGGGGTTACAGCGATGCGAAACCTTAATTTACGGCCGTTGGACGGGAAGGATTAACAGGCTCGCGGGGGTCGCAAGACTTTGGGTGAGCTGCATCCACGCTTGGACTCAGGTCCGGTTCGTGAATGCCGACTGGCTCGTCTGTTTATCCGCCCGCATCCTCAACACTGCCGATGGTAAGGGCTTTTGTCCTGATAAAAATTGAAATAAATGTTTGCCCACCCCAACTCATCCCAGCCCGCAAACTGCCAGACCATCCGACGAGGGTTTCTTCTCTCTTCCCACTGATGTACTTATTCATCCGATAACCCTTTGGGTGCCGCCACGTCCGTAGATAGCCATCAGGGTTTCACGAACTTGTGGGGTAACACTCAGGCTGCAGTGGCGTTTGGCAGCATGTGAGTGTTTTGATTCTCAACAGCCTTCCTTTGGTTTACAGCTGTATCGTCGGATCTGGCCTGCGGGGGGAGAACATCAGTGTCCGGCTGGTCGCATTCTTGAAACAGAAGAGTGACTGGAGACGAGGCAGAAGCGAGCAAAAGAAACATTATGTTGTGGTGGGCCAAATTCCTCACGGCCGCATATTTGTACGCCATCGGTTGCAAGGCAGGCTGTTGGCCTTCTACCATATCTAAGCCCAGTTTCGAGTGTGCGGGACACAGTTGGCCTGCTCAACACGTTACATGGTCATTTATGTTGCATCTGCATGATGGGAAACTTGATAAAGCGGCAGGTGGCCCAGTGCGAGATAGAAGAGCCCGAGGCTTGCTGAGCTTCTCCAGAGAACCAACAGCTTGTTACCTAATTAATACATCTAGTAACCTGAGCCTTCCCGCAAGTGGAAGGTCCAACAAGAATCTGCTGCTGGCAATCCTGAAGATATCACAATTTAAGAACAAGTCCTAGCGGGAAAAGCAACAACCAAAGCCTGAATGGATGTTGATTGAACCCCTCCTGTTGGCGACCGCATCGTCGCAAGGCATGTATAGTCAAACAGA
The DNA here is from genome assembly GCA_033576145.1 of Cladorrhinum samala. Taxonomy (NCBI): domain Eukaryota; kingdom Fungi; phylum Ascomycota; class Sordariomycetes; order Sordariales; family Podosporaceae; genus Cladorrhinum; species Cladorrhinum samala. The sequence continues at coordinate 4,127 of MU865059.1, read as the reverse complement.
CGCCACTAATTGGCACAGGCTGAGTTGAACTGGCAACCTGTAATGCTTGTAGTGCTGTAGGCGTGCACCAAGGTTTATTGTGCTCAGATTTATTTTTTTGGCATGGATAAAAATACTGCGTGCATCAGTAATGCCAAAGATCATTCTCATGGATCTTTTAGGTACCTACTTTACCAACGAGGTAATTTAAGGATAACCATAAGAGCTCATGTGTGTTGGAATGTTCAAACTATCTCGGAGGAGCCACCTATTTCCAGAATATTATTTTGGAACAGAGCCAAAAAAAAAAAAAAAAAAAAAAAACTTGGAACAATGGTACCCGTCAAGGGGGAACAACTTTTCTTTCTATTGTTAGAATTTTTTCAAGCCCGAATAGAAACTTTCCTACTCGAGGTCGAAATGAATAGGTTTTCTCTTTCGACGGGGTGAGCCCCCTGACCGCATGCGGCATTATTCCTAACAGTTCAACACAACCTTTAAACAAAGCTCCAAGCATTACCTAGGTCGTAATGTCTTTGTTTCAATATAGGATCATCAAAGAAAAAAAAAAGAAAAAAAAGGGCTTCACGAAAGTCGAGTCCCCCAGCGCACGGGCAGAGCTTTTATCTATTCCCCTTATTACAGTGAAACGATATATTGAATGGTTTCTGTCAGCAATAATCTGGCGGCCATTTACCATTTTCAAAAGCAGTCTTGATATCCTGTTCTACTACCTACCTACCTTTCTAGGATTTTGGGAGAGCTGCTGCTTTCTGTGTCTAAGCGCATCACAAATATCTTCTTTTACTTGACCAGCAACAACACAATTTTGGTAGCACTTGGTGCTTCACAAAAGAAAAAAACCGAAAGAAAAGAGAGAGAAAACCCCTGGCCTTGAAGATACCATTGATTTAGCTGCAAACCTCTCAAGCTTGACGTCCCGGACCGATTACAACAATGGCTGAGTCGGCAGGCGAGATCCCCCTCCCGCAGTGGGATGGAGTTCCACCAGCATCAGCGAGGGAATTTGTATTACCCACGAACCACGACATCCCCATCGCCGATGCGAACCTCCGTAATGCAATCGCTCCACCTTTCGACGAGGAATGGGCGGACGGGGTTGGAAACGATGGCCTGTTCCAGAGGTACTATGAACAGGCTCACAGCCCCGTGATAGACCTGCCGCTGCTGAGCATTTCGGATGAGGAGGCCCAAGCATGGACCAAGCTGTCGCTGCTCAACTGCCACAACGGCCTCAGGAAGCTTCGTGATCTGGCCAGCCGGGACCTCGAATTTCTCGAAGCCGATGAGCTGTACTCGCTCTCGACTCGCCTGCTGGCCTGGACGCAGCGCAACCCCAACGCGCGCATGGGCAACTACTTCAACGACCGAGACGGTCCCAATGCGAGACCGCGACGGTTTTGGATATCCGCTGGCAACTATCAGGCAATTAGAATACCTGGAAATCTTAGAGGGCCCAACCAAGCGCGCGCAAGAACAGCTCAGCCGTTCGGGCTTGGCCAGGCCGATCTGCCACACAACTTTGTGGTTCCATACGACGACGGCGCTGCACCAACCTCTGCTTTTCACCAGGCAGTTTTCTCTCTACACATAGTACATATCCCCTCCCACTTTGCTCTGCTGGTCCTCCATAAACCCAGGCCTGCTCCTAACACGCCGGCCGCGAATCAAGAGCCATGGACTTACTGGTACCTGGACTCAAGCGCGGCGCCTGAGAATCAGCTCGCACGCCGAAGAAACGCCGCCGGGTTGTGGCTGCAAGATTGGCTAGTGAATCGGTCTGGGATAGCAATCCCCGGTCCCACTGGCAATCTCGTAGCAGGAGCCGCAGTGAAGATGAGCGTCCAGATCGACGGGGCAAGCTGTGGCCTACATGTGATTGCCAATATCCTCGCCTTGGTCCGATTTGAAACGCTTGGGTGGGATAGAATTCCGGGCCCGTGGAGCACCGGATCAAACGAGGAAAAGAACCGGGCCATGTGCTCAAGCTTGATCAAGTGCCTCCACAACTTGATGGGGCTCGAAATTGGAGAAAATACTCCCGAAGAGTACTACTACGGCATCGTGGAGAATGTAGGAGAAAACCCAGAGGGAACTCCAGAGAAAGCCCCAAAAAGGATAAAAACCAGGGTTACGCCAGAATCGCGTTCATCCTTCATAAAGACTCGAGATTCGAGTTTAGCCAACGAAGATGGCCAAGAGGATCGAAAGCCGCGGCCAGTAGACAATGATGCGTGTAGGTGCGCGAGGCCCGGCCGCACCCAGGCCGTTGAGACGATACAAGTCCAGGAAACGCAAGTTGCCGACCTTGCTGCGGTAGGAGTCTCTCTAGACGTGCCACGCATCCGGGTAGATCCCGGGCCTCTGGCCAACAAAAATTGGCAAGCAAATCGGACGAGGACGATTGCTCAAACAAGAGCCGGGACGCTTCCTGGTACGACAACCATGTCAGATGCAGCCGCACGAGCACCACCGCACGACACCTACGACCCCCGCACGGACACGAACCTCAGGTTTGACCAGCGCCGTGCTCGCGATCCCGCTGCAGATGACCTGTCGCCAGCAACAGAAAACCCAACCGTAGATCAAGAGGCCCTGCCAACTGCGGACGCACCTGAGTCGTCCCTGCGAACACGAGGACAGAAGCGTAGGAGGAACTACGACACAAAAATCGAGGATATGGTAGACGACGGAGACGATGCTCCAACGCCACCCAGAAAGAAGAAGGCGCCGCCACCGCTGCCGAAAACCAAGAAGAAAGCCGCGGAGGGCACCAAGGCAGGGAAAACCGGCACCAAACCTCCTCCTCCTCCTCCTCCACCGCCACCCTCGCCAGGAAATTCAAAGAAAACAAGGAGCGGGAGGCGGTACTAAGAGCCGAAGGGAAACGACCTAGTGTAGAATGAACCGCCTCTTGAATTGGTTTCAACCTCGACGTAATGTCCGCACCCCATACCATACAGTTACACCCACACGAGGTTTTGGGTATGCATCTGTACCCGCGAGCGAGTCAGGATTCTTGTCGCTAGGCCTATGACAATAGAAGAGGGCCCTGACCAGGATAGATTAGAGTGGAAAGTAGGCAAGAAGGTCGAGGAAGTTGATGAGAGTGGCTATGTTGGCTGTTTTTCTTTGGTGTCTGCGGCGGAGGAGAAAAATGGACCAGACGTCTGAGCCCGGGGGGAGGGGGGTTGAAGAATATAAGGAGACCGGAGCGGTTGGATGCGAAGGAAAAGTAGTCTCGAGGTTATTTTGAAATTCGCTGAATTGAGCTAGGCGGGATAAGTAGATGAGGTTTAGTTTTTTAAAAGCGGGTATATATGTACCTTTTTATTGTTCATAGCAATCAGGTGCTTTTTAAAGCGACATGTTCGTCTTTCAACCCTCAAGAAGCAATTTCGGCGTCGTGATTTTTTCTGGCCTCTGTGACTCTTGACCATCGAATTTGCGAAAGCACGGCGAGTAACTGGGTTGGGGCCGGTAGATCTTGTTTCTGTCGTGGAGTAATAACTTTTAGATGCTCGAGGTCGTTATCAACCAAGATTGGGTAGATGATTGAACAAATTGAACCTAGAGCTTGTAAGTTTACCTTAGGTTAGGAACCAAGTGGGAAGAATATCCTTCTCGTACTTGCTAGAGATAAATCAGATGTAAAAAACGACGAAATTGATGAACATCATTGCATGTGGCTGTAGTCGATGAGGGGGTCATCTGTTTGATGCCTTGATAGATTCGCGAAGAACGATATCAACTGAGACCCCGAGTTTGACGGCTGAACCAGCACACAAAGGCACACTGGACGCATCTTGATGGCCCTGCGGTAACTCATGATTAGGGCCATCTCAAATCGAAGACCAGTGAGTCAGTCATCGACGGTGCGATGCATTTGCTGAGGTCAGTCAGGCGCAGATCAACATTCTGCGAGGTCAGGAAAAAAAAAAAAAAATGTGGCGGAAACGCGCTGAGGGCATGTTCAAGCAAGTCAAACAATTCTTTTTTTTTTTTTTTTTTTTTTTTTTTTTTTTTTTGGGAAGGGGGGGGGGGGGGGGGGGGGCCCCCCCAAAAAAATGTTTGGGGGGGTAAGTTTTGGCCCCCCAATATAAAAACCCCGGGTTAAAAAAGGGGGT
>MU865058.1:65604-97661 GCA_033576145.1 Cladorrhinum samala | reverse complement strand
AATATAAAAAAACACTTTTAAATATTTCCATTATCTATACAGTTCACCTGCCAAATAAAATTACAACCTTTTTTTTTTTTTTTAAATAAAAAAAAAAAATTTTTTTTTGTTTTTAAAAAAAAAAAAAAAAAAAAAAAAAAAAAAAAAAAAAGCAAAGTATTAATCTTGAATACCTTTGACACAGAAACGTACCTTGTTCATCCATGATTTCTAGGAGACTGTCGTCTGAATCGTGTCCCTCATCGCCGTCGCCAGGATATCGGAATGTCTTGCGTAAGCGGGCAGTAGCTGATTGTGGTGACATTTTGTTCTCTGGCAATTCTTCCTTTTTTTCTTTTCCTTCTTTCCTTTTTTTTTTTTTTTTGGTTCGTTTTTAATAAACTGTTATTTTGTATGAGTGAAGCATTCGGGAAAACTCCAGGCACTGATCAAGTCTCTACCATGACGCCGTTGGAGTGGCTTGACACGATCCACTTTTACACTCAGCTTGTTACCTGAATATCTTTAAATGCATAATTATCACATGCACCTCATCAGCCTTGCTAACCACGCGGGAGGTGGTTCTAGGTCCTCAATGGGAGGCAAGGAAAATGGCTTTTTAAGGCTGTGCTTAGATACCAAACGTTGTAATATTAGAGGTAGATATTTACAATGACACTTTAAGCAAAACCTATATATCCAAATTTAACTCCCAGCTTTCAGTGGCATGGCGAACAGCGAAACTTGTCGTCGTTGGGTATAAGTAATGCTAAGCCCCGTATTATTGAATACGCTCTGATAACTGCATATCCTATGTCCTCTCTGCCTCTACTCCAATTGGTGGGCTGCATTCAAGCTTTCTCCAACCAGGTGGGCTGCTTGCCGAACTTCAAACAGAGCTTCACTCAGTCGCACCCCCACCACGACCACGCCAACGAGCACATGTGCGCCCAGGCAAAATGCTCTCAAGATTAACGCAGCAAAGGGCGATTGCCCAGGTCCAGACCATCTTTTTTCGAAGAAGGATATCGTCCCTACAGTCCAAGCCCCAAAAACAAATCAGAACCACCACCCAAATACAACTCTCGGCGGTACAAAAAAGGACCCTCATCTCAGCTCCAAAGCCAGGCGATGGCCCATTAATGGAGCGCAGACCAGATCGCGAACTTCCCAGTACGGTCTCACTTCACTCCCCTCAACCTGTTTTTTGTTTTTTTTTTCTTTCTTTCTTTCTTCCTTTCTCTTTTTTCCCCTCCCTACCTCTCATCCTCATGTATTTTATTAACCTTGAAACCATAGACATCGAACCATCCCGCTGGTTCCGCACCCTCCCCATCTTCGGTGCGCTCATGGTCATCGCCTCCATCGCAATCTTCAACTACCAGAAGCTCTCGTCGCCCATTGTGTCGGCAACTCTTTACGCGCTTCGGGTCTCGGATAAGGGGCGAGCGGCGCTGGGAGACGAAATCTACTTTGCTCAGCAGATCCCCTGGATCGCTGGTGAGATGAACCAGGTCAGAGGGAGGATCGACATCTCTTTTAAAGTTAAAGGAACAAAAGCCGAAGGGGTGATGCATTTTGCCAGCTTTAGACCTAGCCCCAGGGGCGTGTTTGAGACTACCGAGTGGTGGTTGGAGTTGGAGGATGGGAAGAGAAAGGTTGATTTGTTGGAGGACGGCGATCCGTTCAGGGGCATGACTAGTGCTAATGATTCGAGCCTGTTGATGGTTGATGACGAAGAGGAGATTAAGAGGGGGTATAGGAAGTGAGGTGGTGGATCGGCCAGAGAGATCAGTGGGAGAATAAAGAAGAAAAAAACGGGGAGGGCAGTAGTTGGGAGGTTGGACAGGGAGGAGGAGAGCATATAACTTTAGAAGGGGGACTGTGATTAGGTGTTAAATGCTTGTCACCACCGCGGCACAGAGGGATGTACAATAAAACCACAGAAACCCTGTATATGCTTCACCCTCTTACACATATTTGTACATTTAGTTGTAAACCTTATGATACAGAAACAAGAGAAGGAAAAAAAAAAAAAACTAAATCTTTTCTGGAGACTCATTTTAAGCTCTTACTTGTTGCTCCTCGTTCGCCTCATCCATAGCAAGCGCCTGTTCGACCATTTTAGCCTGTTCCTCAGTAGGCTCCCAGTTCCCTGTCAGGATCTCGTTCAACCTCTTCTCCCTTCTCGCCGCCTTCAACTCCAAATGCTTTCCCCTCGCAGCCTGCAAGCGTGCATCGGCATCAGGAAACCTCTCCTCCAGTGTCTTCAAAGTCTTGTCCACGAACTCTTGGGGCGGAGGCGGCTTCTTTACCGCGTCCTGAATTTTTACGATGGCTCCCTTGGGACCCGCAACAGCTCCCTTGACAACGACAATGCCCAAATCATTATCTATCATCAGAATCGGCAGATTCTGGACCGTTACCCTCTCGTTACCCATCCTGCCCGGCATCTTCTTACCGGGCAAGACTCTGCTACCGCTACCCTGCGAAGGGCCAGCCGAACCGATCGTGCGATGGTTCTTTGAGTTACCGTGCGACGCTTCCTGACCCGCGAAGCCGTGCCTCTTCATACCGCCCGCGAAACCCTGGCCCCTCGAATTGCTGCGCACATCTACCCTCTGCCCGATGTAGAACCAATCCGGCTTGAGCTCCACTCCTATAGGGAGCAGCCCCTTTTCGTCCCTGACTCTGAACTCGGCGAGGATCTCCTTCGGTGCTACCCCCTTGGCCTCGTAGTAGCCCAGCATGGGGGCCGTAATGTTTGACGGATCGCGAGCTCCCAGCCCGACCTGGACAGCCCAGTACCCGTGGTCTTTGCGGGTCTTGTTGAGGAGCGTCTGGACTCTGTCTAACTGGAGAACCGTGCAGGGGATACGTGCGCCCGTCCGGCCCATGAATGCCGTCATGCCCTTCTTGATTGCCAGCACACCTGCGCGGATCGGGGTGGATTGGGCTTTGCGCTTCAGTGCTGCGGCTGGGCCAGTGGTGGGGGCCGGAAGGCCGGCGGTGACTTGGTTGAAGCGGGTTGGACGGAAATGCTTGCTCTGGGTTGACCAGCCGTATTTCACAGAGAGCGAAGGGGTCGTCGAGAGCGATCGGGTCGCGAGTTTTGGCAGGCCGGAGGAGGAGAGCTGCCGCCAGCAGCGGACCACTGGCAACCGGGGTATTGACATTGTGTGTTGGTCGTGTGGGAATCGGTTGGAGGTACGTTAGGGCATTGGCTGGGTTAGGATTCCCGTCGTCGTCTCGGAAAAGGGTGAGAGGGGGGTGTTGGTGTTGCCGACTTGACGGCGGCGAGGGTCGCGGTGGGTTTTGTGGTGGTTCAGCCACGGCAGAATTTTGAGAAAGCTGCCCGCCCGCCATCCAGCAAGCACTCAGCTCCGATAGACAGGGGTGTGGTTTATCGAGGGTTGGGCGGGATGACGGCCATAACCCTAACCCCTTCGCAATACCTAATGCATTTTGTTTCAGTGAAACAGTTTCAGCGGATGCAGATGCCCAAGCCCCCCAAGGAAGGTCCCAGGTCTCAGGTAGGTTGAAATTCCCAAAAATTGTTAGCAAGCCCACTGCATATCTCTCACTTCCTTTGAACATCAAAAACGGTGACAGCTACCGCTAAGAAATAAACAAATATTTCTGACAGAAAATCTCAAAATGGTTCTTTATTACACATCCAATGTCGTCGACCCTCCGGCATTCATCTATGTCGGCAAGGACAAATTCGAGAGTGAGTTTGAATAAAACACCCTCGTTTTTATCTTTCTCATTTCATGAATGACACACACTAATCAGACCTCCCCAATCCCCAGATGAGGAGCTCATCGCCCATGGATGGGAAGAAGATGTCTGGTAAGCGGCCCCTCACAAGACAACCCCAATGTTCCTCTTTATTTCTCTTATTTACACCCACAGGGTATGAGTCCTCCACCCTCCTTCCACCCCTCCCTTACACACGAAACCCCTTTTATTCACTTTTTTTTTTTTTCGTGCCCTCTCAGTTCCACGTCGACAAACTCTCAAGCGCACACATCTACCTCCGGCTCCGAGAAGGCGATACGTGGGAGAACATACCCCAAGAATTGCTCACCGACTTGGGCCAACTAACCAAAGCCAACTCGATTGAGGGCAACAAGAAAGACAACATCACAATCATATACACGCCCTGGTCCAACCTTAAAAAGGATGGGTCCATGGCCGTCGGGCAGGTCAGCTTCAAGGATCAACGCAAAGTTAAAAAGATCCTGATCGCCCAGCGGGAGAATCCTATCGTCAACAGGCTGAACAAGACCAAGGTCGAGAAGTATCCTGATTTGAGACAGGAGAAGGAGGATAGGCTCAAGGAGCTGAGGAAGAGGGACCAGGTTGCTGTGCAGGCTAGGGTTCGTATTCCTTCTTTTCGCCCTCTCTCAAATCTCGAGATTCAGCTTATATTTTCAAGGCGGTGCTGATAACCCTCCTCGACAGAAAAAAGAAGAAGCCCGCATCGCTAAAGAGCGCCAGGAAAAGAAATGGCAAAAGGATCATGCGTACGATGAGATCTTTACCGAGGAGAATCTGGCGCAATCGAGTAATCAGGATCGCGACGAGACTTGGGAGGATGATTTTATGTAGTTGTAATCGAGCCTCTGCCCCGCTGAACGATTTTATCAACCTTGTAGAGTGCCCCAGTCCTAAACTCAATAGCCACTTAGTTATTCCCCCTTCCTCCGATCCCACTGCCCATCTGGTTCACGTTGGTCCCTTTCAATGCGTGATCGGCGGGATTAGCTGCCGCCTCGTAAATAATGTTTTGTGGTGCCCGACCGAGTTGCATCCACTCGCCTTTGAAGCCAAGGTACGAGATGCGGGTAACATCTTCCTCCCCCTCGCTGAAGTTGTCCGGGAAGAAGAGGGTTAGGTGGCGAACCGAAGAGAACCGCGCTCGGCGCTGCTGGGTTATTAGTACGGAAAGAGAGGAGGATGGGACTGATGACAAGGCATAGTCCAAGGACTTACGACAGGCAATTCTTGGACTTCGGATGTCCGGCTCAGCTCGAATGTTTGCGTGCCTTCCAGATCCTCGGCGGTAGAAAAGTCGATACCTTCGCGGTTGATTATTGCTTTTAGAGTCTGGGGTGCCGAGTCCGAGTCGGAAGTGCGGATCAGGATTGAGTGAAGTTTAACCTGCCCTGTGAACCTGCCGTGGAGAGATGCTTAGTTTGATGAACTCCTTAGTCTATCTGTGTGTGTGTGTGTGTGTCACGCCGTCGATGTATTTTGGCGCTCAGACTTCTTGTATGCAACGCCGGAAGGAGTATGGTATCACGCCCATGAAAGGGTTCTCACTGAACAAGGGAATCAATCATATAATAAGCTGCGAGTGGGGGACACTAGAGAAAACATACGGCACACCAACCAGCAGCTGCTCATCAGCGTCGCTCTCGATCTCGACCTCAGTGTCCAACCGCTCCGCCCATGTCTTCTTGATCACCGCTTTGCCACTCCCATATGTTGCTTCATTAAGTGTCACAATCTTGTCGAAATCAATATGCTGATAGAGGGAAAACTGAAGGGCGGGCGTGATGTCGTCTGAGTGGTCATGCTCTGCTCCGTCGCCGTGGGAGTGACCGGAATGATCGTGGTGTTCGTCGTGGCAGTGGTGAGACATTTTTTTTTTTTTTTTTTTTTTTTTTTCGCTTAGATGCCAAACGAGATTCAAATATATGATAGACGTCCGCTATGATCTGTGATTGACTTGATAAATCAAGAGTGCAGAGGAGGGTTGCAAGGTGAAATGATTGCCACTTATGTATGTATGTTGACTGGTCTAGCAGCTTCCCGCTTAACAATACAGTTTTGTGGAGCGGGGTGGTTCTGGAATTTACTGTTCTAGGGAGTTGGTTGTGAACAACACCACAAACAAAATTCGGCCATGAACAGAGATCTCTCATGCCCTTCATGAAGCAAAATAACACTCATATAAGAAAAAAAAAATCATCCGCCATCGCAATGGAAAGGTCATAACGAAATCAGGACTTCCAACTCTACGCAAAGCCAATGCCCTCTAATCATCCCGTCAGCCATCATCTATCTAAACCCACTCAGCCTCCCACCACTCTTCCTCTTCTTACTCGGACTCTTCTTGAACGGGCTTAACCTCCCACCAAACGAATCTCTACCACCAGCACCACTTATCGAATCTCTCTTCCTCGCCACGCCCAGCCAATCCCTCTTATTCGCCCCTCCAAAACCAAGCAATATCCTCTCTGACTGTGACTGCGTCCCGTTAGATCTCTGACTCTGACTTTGGCTCTCCCCTCCATATCCAACCCTCTGGGTACTACGTGATTCTCCTCCACCACCACCAAAAGAATCCCGCAAATACTCCCTCCTCAACGGGCTTCCGCCCAATCCCATCGGTTTCCTAACTGGGGACCTCAGTAAAAATCCCGGCTCACTGGGCGATCCAGGAACTTGCTGCGAGAAGAGGAGCAGGCTCTGACTACTCGGTTGGATCGTAGCAGGCCCGTTGCCGCTATCAACTATTGACTCCTCTCCAAAGATTGCTTGCGATAACCGTTCGTTCCTCTTGCGCCGGGCTTCAATCTTGCGTCGGCGGTGGTTGATGACCGCCTCGGCTTCCAGATCTTGACCTGGCCGCCAGGTGATGGCTTCTGGGCTAGCTCCGAGCTCCCAAGGGGTGAGGTCTAATGGTGGGTCAGGATTGGAGGAGGATGTGCTGACGTATTGTCGAATATGGAGCCCGGTGGGTATTGGTGCTCGTGGTTGCTGAGACGAATGCTTGGTCGGGCTGCTGGGCGGTCCGAGCTGGGATGAGTATTGCTTTGAGGAGAATGAGCTGCCTTTGGTCGGGCTTGGAGGTAGAAGCTGTGACGAATACAGCGATTGCGAGCTTGGAAATTGCGCCTGAGATGTTGACTGAGCTTCCGGGGTGTCTTGGGAAGTTACCCAATCTCGCGGGACAGAACTGATGCCAATATTTGAGAGAAACATTTCTGCGGCCATTTGTTGGGTGACTTCCTTGCGGTGGCGCTTATAAGCTGACCTGCACCGTTTCGGGTAAGGGAATATGCTGCTGATATTCTTCGCCATGTCGTCTGGGTTGAAGCCTGGGATTGGACGAGTCGACTCGGGCGTGTAGAACCAGCTTTCCGTATATTCTTGTGGTTCGGGTTGTTCGTTTGCATATTTGCGAGCGAGCTCCAGGATCTCACCTCTTGGCCGGGCAACTTTTGCAAGTTCAATCCTAGACCGTTTGTCAGCAGGCACTCGACAACAACGCGCAAACAAGACTTACAATGACCTATTTGGCATGTACCCATCCATAGCTTCCTGCTCGACGGTCTCGTGGATAAAGTCAAATCCAACCTCATTCCCGCCCTCCTTGCCATCCCGGTCAGCTTCGCCTGCGTCAAGCAATTGCTCGGCCAGAATCACCAAGTTCTTGATCCGCGGTTTTGACTTCTTCCTCTCGCCCTTCACCGCGATTTCCTCCTCCGAGCCCGCAAAAATAGCTCGTTCATCAAACTCATCAGGCACCACAAAAGCTCCCTGCAACTCCTCCTCCAGCTTCCCTCTCTCATCCGCGCCCTCCACGAGCACAGCTTTCTCATTCGGAGGCGGCACCTCCAACCCAGCTTTATCTGACCAAACGCACAATGCGCTCCTAACCTCCAAGTCCTTCCCTAAGGTTAGAAACTGGAAAAATCTCAGCTGTGCCTCTCTCATAGCTTTTCCTACGGTCGACAGGGCCGCCTCGTCCCCGCCCACCATTCTTGCAACAGGCATCATGCTCAGCCCGACAAAGTTTGCTGGACTCTCGACCGAAACCAATTCGCGCTGATACCGAACCGGTCCATAATCCGGAGTAAGGAACCAAAAGATAGTTAGTTCCGTATCCTTTGCCGACCAGATGCATATGAAGCAAGCCGTGACGTTATTTATAAATGTCCCTGCCGAGACGTCGAGGCGGAGGGTTGGGTCCGTCGAGTCTTTTTGATGCAGACAGGAGACGAGGATTTCAAGAGTGAGCGAAACCAGCGGTGACGATTTTGACTTCGATTTTGACTTAGTTGTGACTTGCTTGACCGCCACCCACAAAATACTGGTGTTGGTGAGGATGAATGCATGGGAGGAGTCCAGTCGAGACGGTGCGATGTTCAGAATTTGATGGCTGTCGTTAGATAGTACGGTGTGAGTGACAGGGTGGAGTGTCTCGGATAGAGTGTCGTAGAGATGCAAGGCTTTGGTGTTACTTAGAAGGAGAATTCGCTTCGGTTTGGGTTCAAGCTTCGGGCTGGAGGAGCGAGGAGTTGGCACTTGATCGCGACTCCCGTGGTTGGATACCTTAGTCCCAAGCGTCAAAAGTATCATCTGATGTGGCTTTTGGTCATCGGAAGGACCGCTTGGTAATTTCGTGATGCAGCCCGAAAATGAGTTGCCACACAATGTCAGAACGGGAGTGAACACTTTTGGTCGTCCGGTTCGACTCTCTGTGATATCCCAGATGCTCCAATAGCCGCATTGATCTATGATTGCCAATTGAGGAGCCCCCTTCTCAGAACGAGAGAATCGGACATCTGATTGCAAGCTGCCGGCAGTCTTTTGCATTGGAATCGTGAATAGAGGGTTTGCGTAGATCTGAGACAGATTCGCTTTCCCGCGAGAATGCTTCTTCGCAAACCCCTTGGGCAGCAAGGGTAACGCTCTCACTTCGGGTTCATAAACAGTGGTCGCGGTCCCTCTCTGAACAAGAAGCCATTTTACGGGGTCATCCTTCTTTATATCCTGAGCGAACCTAATGAGAGTGATGGCTACCCCATCTTCACACCATTCACCCTCTAAACGATGATTTGGGCTATGGGTTCGCACCTTGACGCCGGCCCCGTTCCATGTCCACTCTTCACAAGAAAGACTGATCATCTGAAGAATGTTTCTCGAGGAACCAGATGCCTTGGCCAAGACGGTATGCTTTCTGACGCCATTGTATGAATCTCTCACGTCGATGATTTCACCCGTCGAGAACAAGAGTGCTGTTTCAGCCGCAGATGGAGTCGAGTTCACCTGTGATCTAGCAATCTCTTCTAGAAATAGGGCCTCGAGGTCCTGCTCGTCGATTGAAGCATCTGGGAGTTGCTCTGAGAGCCAGTTCTCCTGCGCTCTGGCTATTCTCCATGGCGCGGCTTCATTGAGGTGGCAACTATTGATCTTGGACGCAGGACACCAAGTGCCAAAGGGTGTCACTTGCTTAAAATGAGGGGCTAAGATTTGCAGTTAGTTTATCCGAAATTCATAAGGAATGGTCCTAGATCATTATTTGGTGGGACTGACTTTCATCCTTGACTCGATTCCTTCCAAGTTCACCGAATTCTTCGTCACTATCACGAGCTGGTTGATAAGTAAGGCGTCCAATGATGCCATCTATTCGTGCGCGGCCATTTTGCGAGCGGCTGGCCAGGTGGTCGGCAAAATGCTTTTCATCCATTTGGACTTTTCGTGACGGACTGAAGTAATGGGATGCTCAGTTTCATTCTGCGAAACGCAGCTTTCTTCGACCTGGTGTCTTGCCGTTTTCAAGGAGGGTCGAAGTGAAAAATCAACGTCCGCGAAAGACACAAAGCATTGGTGATTAGTCGCACATTCAGAAAACAAGTGAAATGATTTTGTTCTTTTCTTATTTGTTTGATTTCTTGAGGTTTTGTTTTTGAAGATCTCAGGTTGCAGACCTTGATGGATGATGATGGATGGCTGCATGAAAGGAACCTTTGTTGGAAAAGAGTGCATGGAAATTTTTAGTGGGGCCAAACGGCCATGGTGCAACCTAAGATAACCAGTGAGCGTTGAGGTGCTGGGGTTAGGCAAGTGGGGTGGTTACCTTGGCCCCAAGATTCCCTTGGAAACCAAGTCGAACAGGAAAACGGCGTAAACAAATCGCTTGTCAACAGAGCAAGCCCAATCCTCCAGCACCACTCCAGCGCATCGCAATCGCATCGCGTCGTCGCAAACCATCGCAAACCACCACATCCAGGTATTCACAGGCTATCACCACCTCAAGCGCATACGTCGGCCAACGCATTCGAATATAAGCTATACAAAAATGACATCCTCATTCGACCCTTCCCTCTCAACCTCCTCCCGCCCGCCCTTCATGGCCTCCCAACCCCAATCGCTCGCCGACACCCTCCCCGCCATCAACTTCGGGTTCGATGACCTGCGCGACCGCATGGCAAAATTCACAGCCAAATTCGACGCCTTCATCGAAGCAGGCCGCAAGCGCGTGCTTGAAGAACGCAACCAGTTCCACATGAACGTGGCCGAGCTGCAAGAAGACCAGCGCATGAAGAAAAAAGATATCGAGATTCTTCAGCTCAAGACAAACTCGTACCAGCAAACCATATCTAAAGAAGCCGCCGAGACCAGAGAAATGCAGGCTTCTATCGCTTCGCTCACTACCCAGCGAGACAGACAAGCGGCCGCAAGGGATGCATTGAAGGAACAGATCGCTGCTACCCAAAAGGAGATTGATGCACGGCTGGCGGCACAGAGGGCGCACCAGGCGCAGCTTGATGCGCAGGCGCGGTATAATGTTCCCGAGCTAGATTTCTGGGTTACAAACCTATGTATGAGGATCGAGGGGGCGGGCGTTGAGGATAGGTTGAAGTTTGTTTATACCCACGTCGATGAAAGAGATTGGGAGAGGGAGGCTTGGTTCGAGTTGAGTACTGGGAGTAGGGACTACGATGTTAGACACTGCCGGCCAAAGCTGGAGAGGGAGAAGGTAGAAAAGGTCTTGGATAAGGTGAACGAGACGAGGGAGCTAGTGGTATTATTGAAGGGAATGAGGGAGTTATTTGTCGAGGCTGTCAAATCTTGATTTGTCTTGATAGGATATGATAATGAAAGGATGTGATAATAATCGCATTTTCCCCCATGTGCTGTAATTTCATTGATACAAATATATTTCAATTTGGATCCTCAAAAACCCCCTCATTGTACAATCTTCGTATTTACTGTCATTATAAACTGGTGACGATTGTTTGGCTGTTTTACCCTCGTTACCAATAGGTTCTGACACCAACCCCGCCATTTCAGACCCCCTCTCGCGCGTTCACTTTTAAAAGTGTATGAGTGCATGTACATACACCGAAACGCGTAATTACACCGCTGCACCATAAATATCACAACAACATCAAACACCATCAAACTCGGTCAAATAAAAATGGCAGACCGCACCGAAAAACAAGCAGCAGCTCAACAAGCGGTCGACATCCTTCACGAGATCTCGACCATCTTGGTTCGTTAACTCCCCCCTTGCTCCGTCCAAGCATGAACTGCTATATCTAACAGTAGAAAAAAACTAGAACTGCCACCTGGACCGCCGCACCCTCTCAATCTGCATCTCGATGATTGAGAACGGTGTAAATCCCGAAGCTCTGGCTGTAAGAATTTTATTGCTTTGATTTTCTGACACCTTTCAAACCCTTTCCCCCCCACAAAAAAAAAAAAAAAAAAAAAAAAACCAAATAAGGGAGAGAGAAGAGAGAAGACAATACTCACAATGACACAGTCGGTAGTCAAAGAACTAAGAAAAGAAGGCCAACACGCTCAGGCCGAAAATTCTGCTGCCGCCGCTAGGAGGAGATGAGCCAACGGCTCAGACCTCGAAACGAAGAGGAAAGCAAGCATGGGGGCGTTGGTGAAGAAGGCAGGGAAGGACGATGACTGAACCAAAACCCCCAATATAAAAAAAATCGTCGCGTTCTAGGAATCAGTAATGGGCATTGCTGGCTAGTGGTCAGCATGATAAATCAGATTATGACGAAGGAAACGTGCCCAAAAATAAAATAAAAAATACAACAGCATAAATTAAATATAACCCACAAAGAAAACAATATAAAGCCTTGCGACCCATCTTGAGTCCATTTTGGATTACATAGGAAACGAATTTGCCTTTCACCACAGAGATTACAAAGACATATATTGTTTGATTTCACAACATCATTCCAAGTGACCGGATTCACTAAACAAGACTTTATCAATTTCTTAATCTTCTGAGATATCTTCTGTCGCTTCCTCCTAAAGCCACACATTCTTGCCTACCCCATCTTGCTACTGGTTTATATAATCTCTTTGCCCAGTCTATATACGTTTCAACTATAACCTATAGAGAATCTAAAACAACAACAAAAAAAAAAAAAAAAAAAAAAAGACAACAAAAAACTTGTTTAGTCCGAAACCCATCCAAAACCCAAGAAAAAAAGATTTCCAAGAAAAAGTTCATGTCTGTTAATTGTTGGTGTATATACGTTATGTAGGGTAATGTTCCTTGCCAGATATGCCTTGAAAGATAGCAAAGATAAAGACACGATTATTTGACCAAGGTAAGTGCTACGCCTTTTCCTCGCTTTGTGCTGTCTTTGTGTGTGTATATATAAAGGTTGTCCTTCAAAAAAACAGAACAAGAGTGAAATAAAAGGACGGCTGTACGGGAATTGTATAAAAAAGAACGCCTTAACCACATGCTAATGCAGCTTTTCTGTAAAAAAGCAAGAGTAAGAAACTCGACAGATAGACGTGACACGGAGAAAATGGTTCATGCCCGTATTCGAAAGTTGTGAAAGCATGCCAAGGGTATTTTTGGGAGAAACTCGGGATGGTACCAGCCAGAAGCGAGGGCAAAAGGAAACTGCGCACAAAACCGGGCATGATTAGGCATCACGCAACCCCCATGAAGGCTTCAAGGTGTCTGCGAGAGCGGCTTGCGTAAACACCTGATCACCTGGCAGCTTGCTGATGCGCCCTGCACCGTTGCGAATAGCGCTGGCATGGATCTGCGAAAGACCGCTCTTGTTGCTGCGAATCGAGCCCGCATCGCTTCGGGAGTCGTCGTTGGCAAACTTGCGGGGCGGCGCAAAATCCAGAGCCGTGAATGTGGTTGATTTGCGAAGAAGGTGGCTAGGAAGCTTGTTAGCTGTGATCTTTCTTTAATCGGGAGATTCAGAGTCTTGTAACTTACGGGCTGGGCAAGACAGGGAGCTCTTCATAAGTATTGGCAAGTGGCGAATGGACAGGAACCTTCATCTGATAAGGACGACGTTCGCCTGCTGGGCTCTGGGATCGACCACGTGCACGGGAAGCGAAATTCTCGGGAGGTGCAAAGTCTGCCGCATTCAGGATAGAGAAAGAATCATCTGAAAGCTTGGACGGCGTTGGAAGCGTGTGGAGATCCATGGGAGGAGGAACAGGTGCCCGAGGACCACCGAAACGGCTGCCCGACATGGCTGATCCCGCACGAGGACGTCCATAAAGACCCGATGCTCCAGATCCAGGACGCGAAGGGCCGCCAATTTGGTTCGACACAGAAGAGCCCGGACGAGGGGGTCCACGAATACCTTGAGGTCCTGGCATTCTGGGACCAGGAGGGCCTCTTGGACCGGGGAATCTTTGACCAGAAGGTGGAGGAGTCATGGCTCTGCGAGACACAGGCTGAGCATAGGGCATAACGAATGAGTTCGAGACAGGATCAAAGTAAGCAGCATCTGGGCCATATCCGGCGTCGTAATCCTGTTGCGACTGTTGGCGCCGGTTCTGCTGCTGGTGCTGCGCAGGCATCGGTGGCATGGGAGGTCTCTCTTCAGGATTGGTAAGATCCTCAAAGTATTCCTTGTAGAAGGAACGAATGCGGTTGGCTCTGTGTTCAGGATCCTCAGTCTCTGTGATCTCACTTGGCGGCAGAGGGCGGAAGCCCACTGAAAGACGACGGTTGTCTTGGTTCGGGACGCCCAAACCATTAGGGGCACCTTCCTGTTTGTCATACAAATGGGAAGTTCTTTGCATGTTTCGGCCTCTAGGTTCGTCTTCCACATCGACGGGAGGCTTGCGAGTTTCAGGAGAAGCGGGCCGGGCGGTTTGGGGCACATCAGAGAAGTCGAAAGCATAATAATCCTTAGGAACCTCGATAGTTGGCGGGGCCGGGCCTTGGTTATGCTTGTCAGTGACCTCGACAATGCTGGATGGCCTGCTGCTATGGACAGAAGAAGAAGAGCTTTGGGGCGAGCCGGGTGCTTTCTTGGGCTCGTTCGGTCCATTGATGCCAAGACCAATGGAGGTTGGCTCCGTTGGGGTCTCGATCTCCTGAGCGTGAGGATTCTCAAAAGGATTCGCAGGTGGGGCGGCGAGATCATCAAAAGAACTGGCAGTCTTCAGCTGGGCAGGTGGCATCCGTGCATCCTTCTGAGCCACGGGAGCAGGTTCCTGAATAGGACCGCCGGTACCCAAGCTCTCATCATCCCATCCGAGGGAGCCTTGCATCGACATGTGTGCAGCACTTGTCGAGATCTGCGGTGGACGTTGAGCAGGTCTGGGGACCTGAGGCAAAGGTGACTGTGGCGGCCTCATGTGAGACTGTTCTGGGGACATCAGGGGTGATCTCGGGAAATTTTGACGGGCGGGTGAATAAGGTCCGGGTGACATGGGGACACCATCGCCCGCACCCTTGGGGAACGACCTGATAGAGCCGGTCTCGCTTTGAGTGTACTGGTTGACAGGGCCATAGGGATCTTCGGATTGCTTGATTGACCGGGCCAATGAGTTGAGCGATTCACGCGAGTTGTGAACCTCTGGCGGGAGGAGGTAAGGACTTGAAAGGTTCATGTCCATAGACATCTGATTACCGCGCTGACGTTGGAAGTTGCCAGGCCCGCTCTTTTCCTTGCGAGCACCGCCGCCAGCTCCAGAACTGGCTCCCAGGCCGAAGTCAAGAGACTTGTGGGGATCATGTGCATCCTCCAGCCTTTGCTTCTTAACACCTCTTCTGTGAAGATAAATCAAGAGACCAAGGGCTCCAAAGAGTGGAATGCTATACACCGTGTGAGCTAAAACGGATCATCACGCATATTGTGGGCTTGAGCTTACCACACGCCTAAAGCAATTGGCAGAGTCATCGAGGATGAGCCAACAGGCTTCTCGCAAAGTCTGGCGTCTGTGCATTCCGTTGTTGTCGCTGCGGCACGCGCAGAAATAACCCTGCTGGGAACCTTGAAGCCAAACGTGGATGTTTCCAGCTGTGGCTCTCCCCTCCGACTCAAATCCGGGACCCTAGGGCCCATTGCGTAAACCGCATCTCCGTGAAAACCGCCTTCCATCTTCCAATTCCCTGTTTCCCCTTTTCTACCCGATTCGAATCCACGATGACGGGGTGCACGATTAAGAAGGTCGATGTAGCAATAATGCAAGGTTGGCTGATTAAGTAGTGTTGGTAGACCTCGGTTCTATCTGTCGCGTGACAGAGTCGTCATAACAGTCGTATTTGGGCACGGATTGACAAGAAATGGTTGTGAAGACGTCCTGCCAAATCTAGATCGGTGTGAATAGAAGGTGCCGGAGATTAATAGAACCAGTATCCAAATATAATTTGCAACAAGTCGATGGATCGAAAACCACCACGATGTATTCGAAATGTGCTACGAAGCGTGAAAAGAATGTTGCAATCCCCAAAGGTGCAAGAGAGTGTCGTCGTCGGCGGTTGGTATAAAAAAATGAATGGCGCGCCTGCTAGAGGCAAGACGATGGTTGTTTAAAGGAATGAGTGTATCACAAGTCAAGAAAACATGTGAAGTTGGAATGGGCAACCCGTCTCGCGTCTGGTGGCCGTGAGATGGATGTGTGTCCGGGTGGTGAAAAAGAGTGGAAAGGGAACGAGAAGCCCCAAGGATGGTGGTGGTGAGGTGATGTTTGGAATTAGGAATAGAATTCTGCGTGGAAGGAGAAAGGGAAGGTGGCCAGGAGAAGCTCCCGCCAAGGTCACGCCCTGTAGCGTAGGCACAAAACACTCCACGAGCAGGCCCTAGACCTCCATGTTCGTCTGCTCCCCAAATCTCCGTGACGAGCGAGGAAAGGGATTGCGCCCGGGGCCGGGCTCCTCTGACCCTGGGCGGAAGCGACAACAAGCCGACCGACGAATAGAAATTGCTAATTTCGTCTTCATCAAAAGGGGCAGTAGCGCCTAGACCCCAACGCAGCAAATTCCGGCAGGGATGAACGAGGGGCTATCACTGCCAGGACCCACTAAGCTTGCAAGCACATCCTTGGTTACAGCTGGCACCGTTAGACACGATCGAAGCGTGCAGCCAATGGAAATCTTTTTTAAGATGCAGGACGAACAGGCTAATGCAGGAACAGGCTCGGGTCGCTGATGCCAGATGGCGCTAATCTCGCCAGACACACCACTGAGAAGGGCAGGTTTGACCGCCTAGAACCTGTCGGAAGCGCAGGTACCAGGACTGCCGAAATGCATAGAACGGTACTCTTTGGCGATAAGCGTCCCGTCTCGCTAGCGTCGCCCTGGCAGCAATTTTCTGCTCTCCTCGATTTCATCCCAGCAAGGTCTGGGCTGTGTGTCTCCGCTGAGGAATGGGGAAACCTCGGTGGCGCGGGGATCGCGATGGGGTCGTCAGCAGCAACAGCGGTGAAGGTCCTCCCGGCGACTTCTGAAAGCCTTCACGTTTGGTTTCTGGTGGGGAGAAACGGGCGTTTTATGGTAGGTTCACATGGAATAGTGTACGGGAGGTAGCTTCCGTCGACCTACAGGTTGTTGGTAGTATCCCTTTTTTTTTTTTTTTTTTTTTACTTCCCGTCCCATTTGGTACGAACTGGGGGAAGCTGAAACAATGAAATGCGTGCCGAATCATTACCCCGGGCTTGAGGGGAAACAAAAAAAAATTGAAGAAGGAAAAACAAAAAAAATTAATTGAAACTTTATGCGTAATCTGCAGCCTACCAGGCCGCATTGCACATGCATGGCTAGCATCCAAAATGATGCAATTCAACGGGAGCGAGGAATACATACACCATTTCGGCAAACAAAGACCGTTGAACACCAGGCACACACACAATTAAAGCACATCTCAACGGCTTTCTTCCATTCCATTGCCCTTTCAGCCTCACAGAAGCTACTAAACCCTACCCGGTGCCACGCCTGTGATACGCATGTATGTAGATAAAGGACACAGACTGGCGCTCGTCGACTGCTTGACCGTTTGGGCACAGCAGATTTTCCTGTCTTATTCTCCCAGATGGTTACCTGGGCTAAAACTAATGTGTCCCGCCCTACGCAGAGGCTGAGAAGAGCGTTGATCTTTCTCACATCTCAGCTCGGCCGGTTTCCTAGAAATCCATGTTCGGTACTGTGTGTTTGCTACGATGCTATCAATTCGTCTTGTAGAATTCCGGTGCGAATTCCAGCAGCCAGTTCTTCTCAATTTTGGTGATTTCTCGAATGAACGTCTTGTGACCTGTTTCCATCACCTCGTGGAAGATGACCCAATCTGCCTTGCGATTGAACATGACGGAACTAGGGTGAGCATATAGCACGGTAGTTCCCGAGACATTTCTGAAGCTTCCATCGGCTTGCATCCTCGCTGCATGAGCAAAGTATCCCGTTGTCAAACATCGTCGGATCTGCTCGGCCTTGTCGACACCTGACGTCGGTTGCGTCGTAAGAGACTCATCAATAATCATGCCAAATCGTTCAAGATATCGTTTCAGCTGGGCTCTGATGCTGACTGCCCGAGACATTGACTTGAAGTTCAAAAGATTCTCATGACAGAAACGGGCCTCCTTGCGCCCCTTCGTGATGAACGCTTGGTAGACATTGAGCAGAGTGAGGTGGTCACCTTCCTCTGTAGAAAATTTCCGCTTAGCGCTCTCTGTCCGGTTCTTCTCCCCCTCATGTTGGATCCAGACGCTTCCGCCGAGACTCGTCATAGCTGCTATTGTCAGCATCTCGTTGAGACAACCAAACGATGGAGCCGAAAGAAGCGTTTTTGCCATCATGGGTTCAACAGCCAACTCAGCCATCCTCATCCCAAGCGGTTTCGTCAGCTTGGCGTAGTCATCGAGGGCGCCAAGGGAGTAAAGTAGCTCGAGAGCCCTGGCCATTAGCTCTGCTGGGGGCGGCGTAAGGAAGTCGAATCGCAAAACGTTGTCAATTCCCAAGGCTTTAAGCTGGAGTAAGAATGGAGCCAAGTTTGAGCGTTGTATCTCTGGTACATTGGCATCAGGTAAAGCTTGGTATGCCTCTTCGGTGTATAACCGAAAACATTTACCAGGCTTGGTTCGACCTGCGCGACCCGCGCGCTGCGCTGCTGAGGCTTTTGAGATTGCGGTTGCGGTTAGGCTATCGATGCCCGTCTGGGGATTGTAAGCTCGTAGTTTGACAAATCCTGGGTCGACAACATAGACGATCCCATCTATTGTAACGGATGCCTCCGATATATTTGTAGAGAAGATGACCTTTCTGAGGTTTTCTGGTGCCTTGTCAAACACGTACATCTGCTGGTCTGTGGACAATCCAGCGTACATGGGAAGCGGCAACATTGATTCCGAGCCTGGTGGAAGCCCGGCTATTCGTTCAGCGACTGCCTGGACCGCTTGCTCGATTTCGTCCCTTCCAGTAAGAAAAACGAGAATATCCCCCTTTGGTTCGTGAGTATGAATGTCAAAGACGGTTGAGATGGCCTTCTCGAGGTAATCTTCAGCCGGACTTTCAAGGTAAAGAATATCTATCGGATACGTCCTGCCCTCGAGATTGATTATTGAGGCAACATGCAAGGAAGCATTTGACTTGGAAGATGCTCCTTCATCTATTTCCGCAAAGAAGTTGCGAAAAGCTTCGGCTTGGAGTGTCGCACTGCTGATAATTATTCTTAGATCTGGTCTCTTCTTCCGAATCTTCTTGAGAAGCCCGAGCAAGATGTCAGAACTGATTGACCGTTCATGCGCTTCGTCCACCATGATGACCGAATATCGAGATAGTAGAGGGTCAACAAGAGCCTCTCGGATGAGAAGGCCATCGGTGAGGAATTTAATACGAGTTGCCGCCGAGGTGGCATCTTCGAAGCGTATGGAGTATCCAACCTCCTTGCCCACTTCGCAACCGAACTCTTCAGCAACCCGGATAGCAACTGTGGTTGCTGCAACACGCCGGGGCTAAGAAAATGGACGTTAGCAAAGGTTTCAAAGTCGGGCGATGAGGACGACATGCCTGAGTTACGCCGATAACTTTGCCACTAGCACACCATCCAGCTTGCTCAAGAAATTGAGGAATCTGTGTGCTTTTCCCTGATCCTGTCTGGCCAACCACAATCGTGACGGGAGATGTCTCGATGAGATATAAGAGCGACTCGCGATGCCTGGCTATTGGAAGCAGTGCAGCTGGCTTGTGCAGAGCGGGAATGAAGGCCACGCCAAGGTCGAACTCGGACATTATGAAAGAGTCGGTTCTATAGACGAACGAGCTGAGTGGAAAACTGGAGGTTCAAAGAAAGATGCAGAAAACTACAGTTGCGAACTGTTGAAACGGATGGGGATGGATCTGGGACCGAACTCGAATGTTGCTGCTCACAGCAATCAACCAATGCGCCTTGCCGCCCCCTGTGTTCACTTGATGACTGAACTTGCCGACATCAGAGTTTGAACAGTGTAATGAGCCCAATTTGGGTCCAGTAGCAGATCTTCACCACCCCAATGAAACAATCTCGAAAGATGCAACGTCTGACAAAACTCTTTGAGAGAAGCCGGACAGGTGCAGTTCTGTGGCTGCAATACAGAGTGAGGCTTGTATTGTGGCGTGGTGGGTTGAGAGGTTTCTTGGATCTCACTCGAACAGCTGAGGCGGTGCTATGATTCGACAAGTCGATGAGCGAACGGCCCCACGCACAGCACTCACTCAGCGCACAACCCGAACCCAGGCTCACTTTGGGCAGCACCGGTGAGCGCCTTGTCTGTATTTCTTTCGTTCTTCCTTGCCTCCTTCCTTCAAGATAGCAAAACAAATTTTGATCACCTGCCAGGTCAGCCTTTCCGAGTTGTATTCTCGGCAACGCCTGTGAAACAACAGCTCTATTGACTGCGCCTGTTTCCATTCTGGAAGTTTTCCCTCGCTCGATTTTCGAGCTTTGCGCTTGCCCGGGCGCATGCGAGCGCGCGAACCTGCCGCAATCTGCTGCAGCCTGAACTTGTCGAAGTCTGGAGGGTGCTCTTCTCCGAGCACTCTGTGGGGATTGTTTCCTGGCAATCGCAGGAATTTCCCGACGTTTCCTAGTTTTTATCTTTCCTTTCAAGTTTTCAACCTTACTTACTGCAAGCATTTTCCTTTTCATCCCGGCAAAGGTTCTTCGCCTGGCTCCAGGCGCAAAGAAACCACGGCTTTGACTGCAGCTTTCAAGACTACCTTAGAAAGAAAAACACCACGCTTCCAATTTGGTTGAGGTCTTGCATGATTACGCCAGCCGGCACGGGTCGTCATCTCGTCGTCGTCGCTGCTCCGCCCTACCTGAAGCATCATCTATTTCCCACCCCTCGCCCCGCCTGGCCATGGTGATTTGTTGACTGACAGTCAAGATGGGAAGAGAGAAAAGAAAGGCTGGCCCTGGTGCTGCCAGCGGAAGACATGCAAAGGAGAGACACAAGAAAGATCGAAAAGGCAATGCTATTGATTGGTCGGCGCCGTTGCCTCCAGGGCTGGTTGCAAGACCAGAGAGACCTCGCGTCAGCTCAAAGCATAAGTCCTGGTTCGAGTTCATGGAGAACAAGGATAAGAAGAAGAAACTAGAAATCCAGGTAACAGGAGAAACACGAGTCTTTGAATCACCATCGGGGCATGGCCCGGATACTGACCGAGATTATTAGGTTACTGAGACCCGAGAACCACCACCAGGGTTTGAGTTTGTGCCCATCGGAAACCCCTCCCTGACAACACTCTGCAAGGAGCTCTCGCGTGAGCGAGGTGCTATGATTTTTATCGTCACTGTATGTGGCAAGCCATGCCAGCTTGGTTGCTTATGTTTCTAATCGAGTCGCTTCGGTCTAGTCAAGGAATGGTATCTTCTCCCAAAGATTGAGCCTGCAGCTCAACAGGGTCGGCCACCATATTCGGCAAATGATCGTAGATGAAGCTCGCCAGTCTCTTGGGGACAGTCAACTCATCGGCGATGCCGCGCTTTTGGGCTTACCTGAGCCTATCCCTGAAAGGCAGGAAGACATTAATGCACAAGCAGATGCAGCAATCAGGGATTTGTTTCCCCGCATACCCAACACTGATCGCCAAATGATCATTGAGCATGCATTCAACAAGGTGAGTTCAGTCCGGTGAAGATGTCACTCAACCGGCAGCAGGCCGAACTTTCCCGTATCTAGTACGCAATCTCACCTCGGGGCGCCTTAGTCAAAAGTAACGAATCCGGATAGTCCGCCAGTTGGGCTTGCTGCTCACTTGACGCTTTCGCGTCGCGTACAGATGGCGGTTCTTGCCCACATCAGGCATAATCATACCAGGTACGATCAGCTGCTGAAAGAGACTAGCTACGTCAATGCCAGGAAGGCTGTTGAATCACTTTGCCTCGATTTCCTTGTCAAGTGGCGAGGAGATGAGGAGACCGGCCGAGATCAGCTGGATGAGATTCTCTGTGAGGTTATTGTCATCTCAGACTCGGAGAGTTCAGGTTCTGATTCAGACGACGATTCGGACGATTCAACCGACGATGACGAGGAACAAGATGAGTCGTCTGATGCCACCGATGAGGGGGTGAGCTACAGGGGTGGATTCATCAGAGCAGATATGCCACCTCGACCACTCCTGGCAGATGCCGGTGTGTCAGTCGAAAACATGGGGATTGGAGCGGCGAAAGTGGGCGTGTCAGGAGGCGCTCAGCCGCCTGGTTCTCCAAGAGGTGATGTGAGGGCTAGAGATGGCGAACTGGGCAGAGCAGGTGCTTTTAGTAGACCGCTGCTGCCCTCTCCCACCCAGCCTTCGCATCCGCATGATGTTAATTACCATCGTGCGGACGAGCTTTCCCGGCCTGCACACCATAGAGTCAGGAAGAACGACCGCCGGGATCGAGAGAAGAAGGAGGCTAAGTGGGCAAAGCGTGGGTTCAATAGGTACCAAGCAGTCCGTGATCAGGCTTGGAATCAAGCCGTGGAGCGACAACGGCAGGAACAGAACCACTCATCCGCAGCCGCAATACGGGCTTCGATAGAAATGAGTCGGCCCGCTGCTAGTCTTGACCAGCACCCCCAACAAGCTGGCCAATCTGAACACCTGGACCTTGGCGTTGACGCAACCCGCAGTCCGCAGGAACCCCCACACCGTGCGCGGCATCGGTCGTTTGGAACTTCCCTTCACCATGCCGCTGAATTTGTCAGGCCTGCGCATAGTGCTGCGTTCGATGGTAACCACCAACGTGTTGTTTCCGACGACGGAGTCCGTGGCAGTGGTGCTGGGCCTATAGTTGGGCTCCAGGCTCTTGACAACTGGGAAGTTGAACGCCCGGGCCAATATGTACAGCGTTCTGAGGATCAGCCTTTACAATCCATTGAGTCGGTTTCTCCACGAGGATACCCCATTCAGTCTCGCACCGTTGAGACTGGTCTTACCGATGGGGCTCACCCTTCACGAGTGACATACTGTGTAATGATGCCGGCTGGCAGAGCTCCGGAGCCACAGGAATATCACACGCGCCAGGAGAATCCAGGTTTCATACAGTTACCCCCACGATCTAACCTACGCAGACTTCCTCATCCTGCTCCTACTTTGCCAAAGGACTCACAATATGTTGGGACTGCTGAACAATACAGTCCTTCAACCTACCGTGACAGCGAAGGACGTCTCCTTAGAGCGGAGACTCGCCCTATCTGGGTTGATCAAGACGGGCAGGTACTTAGATCGTCGGCCCGACCAATTTATATCCCGGATCATACTTCAACCAACAGACAACCACGGCTAGATCCTGCACATACGTATTCCGATGAGCCTGTCAGTATACCCATCAGGACCACCGATGGAGCTCATCATATGGGCCATGGCCAAGGACAAGTCTATGAAAGGCAACGAGTTGAGGGGAGAAAAGACCAGTTCGTAATGGATCAGCTGCCAGACAATGTTCAAATCGTCCGAGTGAAAGACAAATTCCCTAGGCAATATAACCCGGAGCCTAGGGAAATTGAGCTAAGGGAGCAACGATTGGCGTATGACACCGTTCCGTTTGACCATACACGTTATCCGTCGCCGTCGCGCTCCCAGCGAGTCGAGACAGTCGTCGGTGGATACGAACAACCTGTTTCCAGGCAAGCAAACGGAGACACGATGCACCGAGTCCCTGAGAGTTACAGGACCGGTTCCCAGAGAGTCGAGCGCGTTGTTGGATATGAGGTGATCCCAACCCACGTGAGGTAAATACGACCATGTCATATTTTTTCCCTTTTTTACGGTTTTGACGCTGACAAGAATATAGACATGAAAATAATACCTATCCGGATCGTCATGGGATTACGGCCCAGAACGAACAGCATCACTCCCGCACCGCTTCGGTTACTAATCCTGGACCGTATCGTGGACACGAGGACCAACCGCCGTACCACCACGGTCGTCCGGTAATTCATAATGGGAGGGAGATAATCATTCTCGATGAGTGAGTAGTCTTGACTTTGACTTTACTTTTGTACATGCATGTACATACATTACTACCTGTATTGGACGGGTTTAACCGATTGAGCGGGGGAGGCACGGATGGCTTAGATGGCGTTTTAGTATTTGAGCCAGCTGGGAGGCAGATCTTTGCTTTTTCTTCTTGTGTTTGCATTGGAAAGGCGTATGTAGGCTTCAAGATTTCCCTGGGCGGCCGCGCCACGCTACTTTTTCAAGAGTTTGTGTCTGGAATTCTCATGGCGATGGCTGGTCAAGGATGCATGTTGGTTTGATTGATGGAGGCATTTTGCGAAATTTTCTTCTTCTTTTGGTACATTGTTTTATGTTTATACCCATCTCATCATTCAGCATCGAATTACGATATAATCATGGGGAGCTGGGGCGAAGGAAGGCGGAGAACCTAAATCATCACTTCTTGATTTTCGGGTTTTACCAAGTTCTACCGGACAATTTTTTTATACGACGTCTTATGAATTGTTTATTTGCTTGTTACCTATCTTTCCGTCTGTCCCATTTCATGGGATATATATTAAAGGCCATACAAAAATTTCTCCATCTGGAAACCCAAGAAACAAATCCCTCGCCAGTTCGCCAAAACGCCCAACTCAGTCCATTAATCCAACAGGCGATATCATGCCAGAATTGCTTCCCTGCTCTCGATGACTTTGTTTCCTTGTTTATTATCCTCCCTTTGTCGCCGAGATTCAATAGCCGGCAGCCTGGTGTCGGGCACATTAGGTAACACATCCCCGCTGTGTTTTGTTGCCGTCCCGTTAATTTCAGCCTCCAGAGCTTCCAGCTCTGCTTCAACCTCATCCTCATCCTGGTTCGAAATCTTCCCTCCAAGCATTTCGCTCACCTCCTGTGTACTTGATTAGCGTCCACTTGACTCCTTTGTTACATTTCCCCAACAGTCATGTCACTAACCTGCTGGTAGGCAATAGCATCGGCAGTCTCCCCCATCAATTTCTCTACATTTTCTATCCCACCCATCTCTTTGTGTATTTCTTTTAGGACCTTTGTCCCCTGCTGCAGGCCGAAGACTACATCCTTTTGGATTAGCGCAAATTCGACCGACTGAGTGAGTTTTTCCAACTGCTCAAGTTGGGAATCGGTTTGCGCCAGGAGGGATTGTTGGTACTTCTTTCGGCGGAGGGCTAAAAGGGCGCGGGGCTTATCGTTGGCGGCTAGGAGCTGTTTCGCGATCTCGGTTTCCTTGTCCGTGAGGATGAGGATGCGACGCTGGTATTGGTGGAGTTTGTCTCGTTGGGTTTTGAGGTCTAGTATTGCTCTGCCGGACATCAAGATTAGGCGGGTTGAAAGGTAAGAAGGGGAGGGCGTCCAGAGGGGGGGGGGGAGCACTGACTGGTCTTCCGGTGTTATTCTGGATGGGGAGGAGCCCATGTTGTAGAGGGTAGATAACTTTGGATAGTTGGTGGTAAGGTTGAAAATAGAAGAATGCGAGAGCGCCTTGCCGCGCTGTGGTGAGTTAAAACGAAAGGTGGAATAAGAGTGTATGTACAAAGTCGCAAAGTAGCTTGGCGATTGTTTGGGTTTGGATCCGGCAAGGTGAGACGTCACTGGGAGGAAGATGTCGAAGTGCGACCATCCCTTATCGGGAAGGCTTGGCTGTAATAATTACAGTTTTACATGGGTAGTTCTTTACCAAGTAAAAACTGGGGTTCGGCTGGAAATGGGTCGGTGATATTCCAAAAATGACTTTAAGTAGCTATGCAGATATTCAAAGAATCAGGGTATAGCCGACCCTTACCACCATAAGGGCGAAAGAAGGGATACAAACAGCATCAAGACCAGAAAAAAATTATTAAAAAAAAATCAAAAATCGTAACTTAGATAAAAGGGAAAGGAAAAATAATTAAAAAATTAAATATGTATAAAACCAAGATGGAGCCCACTGTAGATAGTCCATGAGAATATAGCCCATTATTCGCAATCCGCTTTTTAGCGAATAATTAGATATTACATAATACTTCTTGTCCTTTAAAAGCCTTCATGGTCGACTTAAGCTAGTGTGGAATTCTAGAAGCTGTCAAATAGACTCGGAAACTCAGATGTCCGAATTTGGCAGTTGTATGAATGATGAATCCAAGGCGGCATGACAATTTATCGATAACAGCACGGCAAATCTGTGGCTTGTACGTTCCCGAATGGCGGGTGGGTCGCATGAGGGGCTACGTAATCTCGCTGGCCACCCAACCCAAGCTCACATGCGACAGCTTCAGAGGGGAAATGTCCCAGTGCTTCCCCTAACTTAGTCCTGTCGCATTCATTCGCATTTGCACCATCTTGATTCCCTGTTTTATTATCAACAGCCCCTATCTTTTCTTTTTTTTATCCGTGACACCGATCCCAACATGTCTGCTCCCACTGATGCTGTAAGTGTGGCTGCAATCGCATTGCCTTCCCGAGAATACTTTACCTAGATCCCTCCCCCCCCCTCAAATCTTAAAACACATTTCCCGTCTTTGGCTTCATGCGCCAGAATATCTTGCTTTCACACCCACCAGTGTCTTCTCACACTTTTCCCGCCTCAATACTAAACTCTAACGGCGCATCATTCTGAAGAACAAGACGAGTGCTTCCCCCGTACCTGAGTCACCAACAACCGCAAGACCCCTCGATCTAGACGACGACGATCAGGAAAGCGGAGTCATGGGCGCCGACGAACACAACACTACCGCTGTCGCCGCGACCACCCAGAATGCGTCTACTGCCGTAACGGGAGAGGTCCCGCCTCCCAAGCCACCTCGTCCTGTCAGCGAGACTCAGCAGAACCAACAGACATTGAAGGAGGCGTTTCCGACTATCGAGATGAGCGTCATCAAGGCGGTTCTGACTGCCAGCAGAGGACAGATTGAGCCAGCCTTCAATGCGCTTCTTGAGATGACGGATCCCGACGCCGCCGAACGAGATGTGCCTCCTCCCCAACCGCCGAGACCTGCGGCAGCTCCCACGGGCCCCACGTCAACCGACCGGGCACAACTGGAGGCTGATGAACGATATGCTCGCCAGCTGGCCGAGCATTTTGAAAATGTTGGGGCCTACGAAGCGAGAACAGCCAACAGAGGCTTTCCTGGCCAGCCGCAGCCTCGCGGTCGGCAGCAGACTGGTCTGCGACCACCGAGCGCGGACGACGACGACCGGGAACACAGCTTCATCGATGATGATTTGCCGGTGATCAAAGAGAGTTTGCGCAAGGGATTTCTCGAGACACAGACCAAAGTTAACAGCTGGTTCACCGATATCAAGAAAAAGATTAATGAAACTCTTGATGAGCATGATGATGATCGTCAGGGGCAGGGAAGCGGCTCATTTATGGGAAGACCAACTCGGGATCATACTCAAGCTCGGCGGAGCGCCGACTACGACAGGTACGATGCGGACCCTGAGCTGCTGAGCGATGATTTTGCCGGCATGAAGTTCCATAATGACGGAAGTAAGTTACTTTTTCCGCGGCTCAATCACTGTTGACGCGCTTGTCTAACTTTGTCACCCGTTATGCAGCTCCCGTCCTGAACCAAAACCAACGGGCGTTCAACACCAACCCCAACGTATTTAGGCCACCTCCGCCATCCAAGTCGCCCAAGCCGAGCGATGGTAGGAGAGTTGCTTTCAGCGATAGAGTTGAGGACATTGACGCATATAACGCCTCGCCCAAGGTGAAGCCAATCGATACAACCGGTACAACGCAGATAAATGCGGCCAAGCCAAGCAAGTGGCAGCCACTGAATGCTGTTGAGCCGAGCCCAATTGCAGAGAACGATCCATTCAGTCTTGGGGACAGTGACGATGAGAGAGAAGTCAAGGATAAGAAGGAAATCAAAATGGAGGATACAGAGAGATTGAGACAGGCCACAGCAGATGCGATGGCAGATAGTTTGGTGGAGGATAAATCCAAGACAACGAAATAGGGGATGCAAATGGATATTCTATCTTTCTTTCCTTTTCTTTTTCTTTCTTTCTTTCTTTTTTTTCCTTTTTTTTTTTTTTTTCTTTTCTTCCTTTTTCTTCCCCCCTTTTTTTTTCCTGCCCAAAGATGGTGGTTTTTACCGTCCAGTGGCACATGGGACGGCAGATCAAGGCTGTTTTGATTCATTGACAACAGAAGATTGTTCTCGTATTCCCAACCATAAGCGTGCCCCTCATCTGTGCCTGTGAAAATGCCCCGCACTGGAGCTTTCTTCAAGAACGCTTGTTGTCTGCTTGCAGTGGGTGCATCATCAGCCCTGCACAGCCGAATGAAGTACGACACATGGGAAGATTCTTGGATGTGATTGGTCTGTTTGACCAGTTGGCTAATTGTAGGCAGGGTTTCCAGGTGCGCGGCAGGGGATCTGGCCTACTTATCATGCGGGTAGCGATTCTGGAGAAACAGGAAGCTTGTAGAGGTCGTGTGCGTTTTAATGGGAGCAGTATCCGAGCTTTTCAGCTGAAATGCCAGAATGGGAGACCTATTCGGGTATTCCGTTTTACATTATATCAGAATTGAGGGAAAGAAGACCATGGAGCATACCCTGAAGAAATTCACATAAAACCAAGCCTTTTTGTGCTGAGGATACCCCGAGCTGCCGGCTTCTTGGCACCCCGGTTTTGAACTTCGGCTCCCCCCGATGCCCCCCCAAGATCAAAGACAAAAGCCGGCCCGCTCTGGAAGCCCTTGACTTGGCACCTCCATTCGCCCAGTGTTCAAAGGCGCCCTTTCTTGAACTCTGTAAAACACTGGGTGAAAAGAAGCAACGGGAGCTTAAAGACATCCTTGCTTTTTTCTCTACTCTCGGTCTTTTTTTTTTTTTTTTTTTTTTTTTTTTTTTTTGGGGACAGAACTAATCCTCCAGAGCAACTCAGTGCCTGCCTCATCTCCCAACCGTCTTCTACCTTGCATACTTGCGTACCTAACTGCATTCATGGTTGCCACATACAAACACACATCTCGCCCTTTGCCGCCGCTGCCACTTGCTGCCGCTTCATCAGTCCACACGAGAGGTGCCTTGAGCTATCTCCAACCCAAAATATTCAACCATTTTCCTAGCCCGCATTTACTAGTGTATGGTCGTGCGACTCTGGGCCAGGTTTCGACATATTATACCCTGCTTCTCTCCCACCACGTGCGGGTACTTGTGTATGCCCGTGTGTGTAATAAGCAACAGCCGACCTGATATCGTCGGCTACAAATAAAAAAGCAAAAAAAATCTTGATTCAGTCTCGGAGCTGCCTTTGCTTGTATTCCTTATTACAGGACAACCTTCAGATCGCTGGCCTCGAGCAACAAGTCGACTCCAAGGACTCATCATGTGAGTCATCTATCGTGCTCTAGACAAACAAGGATACACAACTGAAGCTCGAGTCAGGAAGTTTGGCAAAACCATTCAGAAGAGGCAGCTCGAGGTGCCCGAGTATGCTGCCACTTTTGTGAATTACAAAGCTCTCAAGAAGGTTCGTTCGCCCCTGAATGCGAAGAGTATCAAGAGACCATAAATCTGACGAGAGCCACACAACAGCTCATCAAGAAACTTTCGGCCACCCCTGTCATCCCTTCACAGAATGACTCACTCCACCGTGGCGCGTTAGACCAGCCGTTGGATTCACAGGCTGCTCTCCAGGCAAACAAGGCCACTTTCTTCTTCCAACTAGTGCGCTTTCCCTAAGGCTCTCAAGACGCATGTTAGCGATCGCTGACCCCAAACTAGGAACGGGAGCTTGAAAAGGTCAATGCATTCTATCTCCAAAAAGAAGCCGAGGTTTGTTTGTTTCACACAATTACATTACCAGAGTGCCTGCCCACAGCGCTGACCTTTGAAATAGCTCAAAATCCGCTTAAAGACTCTTCTTGACAAGAAAAAGGTCCTCCAGTCCAGACATGGCATCTCAAGACGGTCTGCAAAGTTCACAACTCTTCAGGAGGGCTTTCAACAGTTCGCCAACGACCTGAACAAGCTCCAACAGTTTGTGGAGATCAACGGCACTGCCTTTTCTAAGATTCTCAAAAAATGGGACAAGACCTCAAAATCGAAGACCAAAGAGCTCTACCTCACAAGAGCGGTAGAGGTCCAGCCCTTCTTTAATGCCACCGTCATCAGCGAACTGTCTGACCAGGCCACGACAAGTCTACAGGAACTGGGTGCCTGGTCTGATGGAGAAAATGTCAGATTCGAGACTAGGCCAGACCACATCGTCAGCAGCCAGCACCTGCTCGGTACTGACGAAGGGGACGCCGATACACTACTTCTCGACAC
Source organism: Cladorrhinum samala (assembly GCA_033576145.1). Classification (NCBI taxonomy): domain Eukaryota; kingdom Fungi; phylum Ascomycota; class Sordariomycetes; order Sordariales; family Podosporaceae; genus Cladorrhinum; species Cladorrhinum samala. Next base: position 67,940 of record MU865058.1, on the reverse strand, counting down.
CGTTCTTTCGGGCAATCTAGATTCTCTCAGAGATTTGTTAGGGCGCATGAGGGCTGTTGCTGGACCTAGCGGCGGTGCTTCTGATATTGCCGTGATGGAAAGGGTCACGAGGACTTTCCTTGCTTCAATCAACGAAGGACCTCTCGAGGCACTCCACGTGCTGCTCGAGACCGGGCTAGTGGATATCCAGTCCGAAGAAGACATCAACGAGCGTAACTGCCTCCATCAGGCGGCTATCTACGGCAACTCATTTGTACTGCAATACGGGCTGTCGAAGGGGGTTGCTGTGGACAGGATGGACGTGTATGGACGGGTCCCACTTCATTACGCCTGCATTCACGGCCGGTTGGACATGCTGGACTCTCTGCTCTCAGCTGGGCCCGATACCATCAACCGTATCGATCACGACAACTTTACCCCCCTCATCCATACAATTGTCCACGGCCACTACGAGTGTGTGGCAAGGCTACTGGAAAGAAAGGCTCGGATAGACCCCGTGTCTGATACTGACCATGCACCTCTTAATTTGGCGTGCGAGCACGCATCATTGGCTATTGCTGAACTCTTGCTCAAGCATGGAGCTCGGATAGTTGCTGATGCTGAAGGGCTCTATCCCCAGCATCTCGTTGCCAGATCAGGGCAAACACCGGAACTACTTCTTCTCCTCAAGGACTACGGGGCCGATCTTGATCAGATCGACAAGTTGTATGGATGGACCCCGCTCGTACATGCAGCGAGTGAAGGAAACGTGCCAGGTCTTCAAGCCTTGTTGAACGTGGGAGCAGACCCCAATATCCTGGATGAGAAGGACCTCCCAGCCATGTACTACGCCGCCTGGGAAGGCCACCTTGAGTGTATGAAGCTCCTTACACCACTCAACAAGCACAAGACAGCCAGCCCTATGGCGAGGCAGATCGGTGGCCCTCTGGCCCCGATGGCTAGCAGCAGCGCACCTGAACCCATGTCCCTCGACGCCGATGCAATCCCGATTCTCGAACTGCCACCACCCATCATCCCTCTTCGACGATACGGCCACAACTTCCTCGACAACAAGACGGTCCTCCAACTCACCTTTGGCGGCAACGGAGAGCAACCCCTCATCTTCTTCCACGACAGCAAGTATCCAGCAGCTCGCCTGACAATCTCCTCCAAAGTCTCTGACGTGATTCCCAAAAACGTCATGCTCCCCTTCCAGGAAGACACACGGCTGGTCTCATTTCAAATCGACAATCTTGATTCCTTCACTCTAGACTTTGACGTCTTTCCAGCCTACGGCGCCAAAGTAATTGCCAAAACCGTGGCCTTACCAAGCACATTCAGGTCAAGCACCTGCTGCCTCCCCCTTTTCGACCCCCTCCTCCGCGCCATAGGACAAATCACCTTTCAGGTCCAGGTGATTAAGCCTTTCCAAGGGAAACCACTCGAAATCACCGACTTTGAAACCTACTGGAAGGCAACAACCACCAACCAAAGCCACTTCGACTCGCTCATCATCCCTGCTGCCCCAGTCCCTTCAACCACCTTCGTGACGGGTTCTTCCCTCTCGGGCGATTTCGTCAGAATATACGTCCAACACACGTCGGATAACATCCCCGTCCTCTGGCCAGATCTGGCTGTATCATTCAACAACATCTCCATGCCCGTTTCCAGCTTGTCTCTCGCCCAGTTCCGCGCTATTACTCCCCCCGCGACTACTTCCCTTCCTCCCTCAAGTGATATCTCCACCATCCACCGAATGCTCTCCACTTCAGGAGGGTTAACCCTCCAATCCGCTCTTTCTTTATTACCAAGAGGCATGCACGTCAACATCCAGGTTCTTTACTCCTCTTCTTCAACCTCGGGGGTAGACCTCAACAGTTTTGTTGACGCAATCTTGACGGTGGTGTTCGACCACGCTCGTTCGCAAAGGAACCAAGCACCGCCGTCGCAAGGCGGAGGGTTCGGCGGGGGGTCGGGTTCGGTGGTGTTCAGTTCGGACAATAGCGTCGTCTGCGCCGCGCTCAACTGGAAGCAGCCGAACTTTGCTGTGTTTTTGGAAAACGATCTCGGGAAGGAAGGTGCGAACGCAAATGGAAATGGTACTGGTGAGAGGGACAAGGAAAAGGAAAAGCAGCAGAGTATCAAGGACGCCGTCAGAGTTGCGCAACAAAACAATCTGATGGGCTTGGTTTGTTGTGAGCGGTTATTGGTAAGTTTTTTTTTTCCTTTTTTTTTTTTTGGGGGGGGGGGGGGGGGTTGGGTTAGTTTTTAAAGTTTGAACCCATGTGCATTAAAAAATTGTTGCTAGCAAAGGTTTACAAAAAAAAAAATGGCGATGGGACGCGGGCGGGGGGCAT
>MU865058.1:2499-65594 GCA_033576145.1 Cladorrhinum samala | reverse complement strand
CTACCAACTCTATGGCGTGTGCTGTGGGGATCTCCCGTCTATTTGCGGAGCGTTGTCGCTTCTCCGGCCACGGGCCGGGCCCCCCCCCCCCCAAGGGGTATCAGTATACCTTTGTCTCCAATTTGAATTAAAAAATGGTAGCTAACAAAGGTTTCCAAAAAAAAAAAAGGACATGGTCCCTGCTCTCGTGGATGCCATCAAGTCTCATGGGTTGGCGTTGGTGGTGGATAAATCTGGAGAGAAAACCTCCTCTCCAGCTGTGCCAGAGTTTGGAGTGGGAGGAGTCATTGATCCGTTCCCTAGACTGCCGAAGGGCGTTGATGGAATGCTGAAAGGGAATGGGGTGTTGAGGTTCAATGAGAGTATTGATGTTTAGACTTGGGTACAGCCAATATTGATTAAAGTATGGTTGTTGTTGTTGTTTGGGAGAGGGGGGGGGGGGGGCTCACAAGGTCAAGTGGCAAGGGGACAGAGGATATATTGTGGCTTTGGTTTCGTTTGGGCTTTACTGTTTGGCATGAAAATCTGAGTTGGGATCGGGGACGTCTGATTTTTTATTTTGTGTTTATCTCTTCATATACCTGTTTGGTTTTTGCCGTATATCATTTCTCACTGAAAAAAGAGTAACATGCCTCGAGATATAAATTGCATGGAACAAGTGGTCTAAGACATACATGCGGTTCTTGACTACGTGTCCCGTCAGTTCAGCGAAGCAGCAACCATGCGAGTGCGAGTACCGAGAAAGAGAGAATGACCGCTCGACAGACCCTACGTGTATACATATATTCCTTTACATTGGCATCGTCGTAATGACGCGATGGGAACTTGGGGACACACACAGGGCTTCATCAAGCCCGGCAACACTGAAAACTGCTCATGGAAGTCTTGACTCGTTTCACATTTCCTTCGACCATTAGGGGAAGACATGACCACTACCCCGAGTCTTAGAACCATTAAAAACTCCTATCACATTTGTCCCTTCGACATCATCAATCCGGCGTGGCTTGGCTCTCATCACCTCGAGGAGCAACACCAAGAGGAAGGAGGAAGTATAAGAAAGGGAGGCAAAAATGGTATTTGACCGTGAAAAGATGAACCCTTGAATGCAGAAGATTTTTGCCCGAATAATTCTCTATCCCACCAACTCCCCGCGCAGAAAACCACTTCACGATCCTTGGCGAAGTTTTGTGTCAAGGCCGCATTGCTTGGTCGACTCGTATTACTCCGTAAGGCTGTGTAGAGTGTAGTACATGTCGTGACCCCGTAATTGTGCCCGTTATGCCCGATTTCGCTGGCAAACCCCCACATGACAGAAAAAAGAGACGAGCTTTTTTTCCACCTTCAACCCCATTTAGGAGGGGGGAGCCTCACCACGACCGCCACGGCCGCGACCGAAACCACCACGGCTGTTGTTTCCCATATGTCAGCATAAAACTTCACAAAACCTGCATATCCCACACTCAGGCAATTGATGTCCCCGAGAATCAAGACTTACAACTGAGGAGCAAAGTCGCTGGGGGCACCGCCCTCCTTGCCCTCGCCGGCCTCACGGCGTCTGTAACCACCCTCCCGGTCACCACGGTCACCACGGCCACGGCCACCGAATCTACGCTCACCACGGCCCTCGTCGCCGAGCATGCCACGGGGAGGAGCGTGCGACCGCTGCTGCTTGATGTGGGTAGCGGGAACGATCTCGGCGGGGAGATGGAGCCACTCGCGAAGGTAATCGAGACCCTCGGGGGTGAGGGTATAGTAGTAGTATTGCCAGGAGAACTGGGTCTTGACGTAGCCGCGGCTGGTCAAAGACTGGCAAGCCTTGATGACATAAAGGTTGCGAATGCCGGTCTCGTGAGTCGACTCATAGCTGCACGATTCAAATGATTAGCGTTCCGTTCGTGTTTGATCGAGAGTTCCGTCTGTCAGTCTGCTCGTTGGTATTTTTGTCTGAAAGATTTTGTGGTTGGTTGGTTGGCTGGCTGGCTGGCTGGTTGTTGTGTTCGTGATGTTTGTGATTTGGAATTCGACGAGAGGGGCATATTATTCGAACATGAGGAATGTGTTTTTCGCGTTGCTAAGAGATCGAGGGTACCTACTCCTTGGCAGCGACCATGACACCCTCGCGGAAGAGGTACTGTCGTCACAAAGCATGTTAGCCGGATGTTATCACCAACAGCGCCGACGGTCGACCCCGGCAGAGTCCTTGGTTGCCAAAAATTGTCCAGAATTTCCGCATACCTCGTGGATCGCCTTGCGATCGGCCTTGGGAATAAGCATCTTGGCGGTTGGACCGGTGTCGACACAATTGGGGATCTTGGTCTGGCGAGAGTGTCGGCGTTGGGGAGTCGAGCTGCCAAAATTCGAGGTCTCAGTGATTTGTGGGCTGCATCGCCGAAATTCCAAACTGGTAGTAGGGCTCGAGATTAGCGGGGCAGCACAGCCACATCAAAAATCTTGGCATCCCGAGCTGGCTTCGCCACATGTGGCTAGACACCCCACTCTTTCCTTCAAGGTCCGCAGTGATGCGACAACGCCCTGAGCAGCAGCAGCAAATGTAACAAGGTTTCACTGCAAACAAGAACTCATCTCAAAAACCTTAATACTCAACTTGGCGATCACTGGGAAAGGTTACGGTCGAAAAGAATAACAAGGCGCGAAAAGCTATCAATCGTTCGATCGCTAATCAGCGAGATTGCCATTCAACCTGCGACTTCGCGATCTAGCGAAAATCAGATCGACGCCACTCTGGAACAACATCGTCTGTACATACCATCACCTGCAAAGGTCGCGATCCTGACAGACGTACACCAAAAAAGCCACAGTACAGCCAGCACAAACGGCACAACCGTAATCATGTCCCTCCTCAACGTCCTCATCACCACCATATCAGGCACCTCCCTCCCGCCAACCCTCTCCCTTGCCCTTCCGTCATCAACAACAATCTCCGACCTCTTCAGCCACCTCCCAGTCACCCAATCCGCCGGATACTCTAAAGTTCTGCTGTCAACTCTCTCCTCAAAATACCTCTCACCCTCATCCTCGGCACCAATCTCAACGTTATCCAATGCCGATTTCCTTTCCCTCCGCCTCTCCATCCCCCTTTGCGGCGGTAAAGGTGGTTTCGGTTCCCAGCTCCGTGCGGCAGGCGGTCGCATGTCCAAGCGTAAGAAGACGCAAGAGGATAACGGCTCGTCACGGAACCTCGACGGTAGACGACTTCGCACAGTCACTGAAGCAAAAGCTCTCGCAGAGTACTTGGCCATAAAGCCCGACATGGAGCGAAAAGAAAAGGAAAAACGCAGAGCAAGGTTGGAACAGATCGTTGAGATGGCTGAGAAGAAGCAGGAGGAGATCAAGTATGGGAGTAAGAAGGCTGGGTTGGATGGCAGGTGGGTTGAAGAGAAGGAGGTTGCTGGGGAGAGGTTGAGGGAGGCTGTTGTGGAAGCTTTAAAGAGAGGAGGGGTGAAGGATAACAATTTGGGGGGCCTCGGCGTTTCGCTGGGGAGCAACAGCAGTAGTGGAGCTGGGGAGGATGTTGATGAGGATATGGATGGAGAACAAAGTGGTTCTGCGACGTCGCCGTCGGAGGTTGAGCCGGAGCAGCCGGAGCCGAAAGGGAAGGGCAAGGAAAAGGAAAAGGCCCCTGCCGTCAAAGTATTCTTTGGGTTCGATGACGATGACGAGTTTATGAGCTCCGATGATGATGAGGGGGAAGAAAAGTAAACGGGCAACACAACAGCGAGGATTATATCTGATGTTTTTTTGTTTTTTTCCTAGAAAAAGGTTAAGGTTAGCGGTTTGGGCTTGCTCTTAGGAGTTTCTGTGTACGGCGTTTTGGGATATTGTACAAGATGAATTAATCAGTGATACCATTCACAATTTCACCAGATACATGGCAATAAGTCTGTCTTTACAGCTTTTATTTCGATACACCTTCTGCTGGTGCATAGTTTTACACAAAACCATAGGAACCACAGAGAGTCTATGTGCATTTTTTTTTATAAAACCTCCTTGGTTCTAACCCCTAGGGGCCTGTGTTTACGGTAACGGATGTTTTGAGCCCCTCATCCTACCATCAAACCATGAACAACTACTACCACCCTGTACCACCCTGCCATATCACACATCCTTTACTCAAGGCGGACGGGGAAGTTGCCAGCCTCTATTAGGTTGAAAGTCAGCGGTCTGTTTGCGGATTTCAACTATATGGGTTCCAAGGGTTCTTAGCTCACCTCTCTGGGCGTCCCAGCGCTCATACCATCCGCTAGGGCAGAGAGACCGGTAGGCCAGCCAGAACTGAGGTTTCCAATCATTTAGCAACTTTCTTATACCTCTTCGAGAAAAATGGGAGATGTCTAACCTGGCGGCAAGGGGCAAAGTCCTCGCCCTTGGCAAGAATGCACTTGTGATAATCAACGTAATTCTGCCAGCAGTGCTTGGTCTGGTTGGTGTTGGGGAAACGGGCGTCGACACCTGGGAGCATGGCTTTGTCAGACATATTCCAGCATTGCGTTGCAGCCTTGTTTCGTCGAGCTTCATTCTCGTGCATCCATCGGCTCATTCGTCATTCGTCATTCGTTCCCCCTTCACTTCTATTCCGTCCCTCCCTTCGACTCAAACTCAATGGGGTTCGCCAATTCGGTTTTTGAACTCGAAGCACCAAACGACTTGGAAAGAAAAGAGAGAGGTGGGTTGTTTTGTGACATACCAGCTGCCGAAATTGTTAGCTTGAAGTTTGTGGTGACGCAGTTGCGAAGGCAATCAGGCCATGTTTTTTCCACCCACATATCCGAGGGAATTAGCGGGCGCAAAAACTAGCCCGAGGAATGAACGTACCGGTGACGAATTTGAAGGGCTTGGTAACGCGCTCGTCGTCAGACATTTTGGGCAAATCTGCGAGTGGTTTGGGTGGGAATTCAAGGGCACTGGCGCAGTTCAATGGCAGATGGGAATTGACGAGGGAGGGACGTAGTCGGCTGTTGGAGACAGAGCTCTTGGTGAGGATGAGGTAGTCGGCTGGTGTGCGATTGGCTAACACTGGCAGCCAAGTGGATACTCCACACAAGCTTGAATCTGTTTGGGCGTCAGCATGGAAGCTCCTCCCGGTTCGGTGGGGTCACACAGCGGAGCCGAGTAATTATGTAGTGAGATTTGTTTTCTGGCCTGAGGCAGGCACATTTTTTTTTTTTGCTTGTGGGCTGATATGTACAGTACCACTGGCTGAAGCGAACCAAGCGGCCCCTTGTCCACTGTGTGTCCCGCTTGAATCCGCTAAACCTCCAACTCCCGAAGCTCTCCAGAAACACCCCAACAGCCAGTGGCCGACCACACTCGCAACACATCCTACCTCTCGAGGAACATCCCCACTCAACCCATATCAAAATGTTTGCTACGCGTTCTATGCGGATGTTCCGTGCCACCCCGCGCATGATGCGACCGGTGCCGGTAAGTTTTACAGCACAGGCTTCCTGGAAAGCTCGATGCGCCAGTTTTGGTCGATTGCGTCAGAGCTAACAAGATGATATTTAGAAGGAGGAGCAGTCCGGTATGTGAAGCCATTGACCCACGACACACTTCTCTCGATCTCTAGCAAGCTTGAGGATATCGATAGTTGGGAGATTAAGGAGAAACTGACACGAATTCGAACCGCACCTACAGCCCATACGGTTTCCCAGCGCCTTAGACGCATCAAGGACGTTCCCGCCGAGTTGTGGCCCCTTGGTGAGCAACAATCACCCTCCATTATTCCTTTGGTGATGTAGAAAGTACAGGATACTCATTCAATTTGCATGAGCATAGGTGTCGTCGTCGGCTTCGCCGTCTGCGCTTCGGTCTACTCTATCACCCGCCACCTTTTCACTGATAAGACCATCCGTCTCAAGAGACAAAACCGCGCTGCTGACTCCCACGCTGCTGCCCACCACGACAAGGAGGAGCACTAAAGGTGTGCCACGATTTTTTTTTTATTTTTTTTGGGGGAGGATATCAGCAGAATTAAGTATTCGACAAGGATAAGGGGACAACTTTTTCTAGACTTGTAGAATCAAAAGGCCGGGAGCCCCTTTGTACATGATGTCTCGAGTCTCCCCCGTTCGAGGTGAGATGGTTGGAGACAATCAGAAGTAAGAGCCGAGGAGATTACTGCTCGATTTGTCTCCTAACGACCGCGAACTTTTTATCCCTGTTTCAAAATCAGACAAAGCTCCGAAAAACGCCAGTAGCTATGCAACAAAAGCCTTCTCCTTTCTTGGGTATAAATTTCAATGTCAAAAGCTTCGTCTTGACCTCCTTCTCATTGTGTGATGCCATCCAAATCCATGATGAAAATTGATACCCATTGCAAGGATGCCAACAAAATCCTCACCCCCTTCTTTCACTCAGGTTTCGGCCCAGCAACGTCCAAACCTTCCAACCCTTGCATGGGATCGAGAACAGCATTATTCAATGCTTGCTCAGAGGCCATTCTGTCCTCCTCACTAACAGCATTCTCGGCCAACCATCCCTCCTATAAAACATCTCAGCATACACTTCACTCCTCTTCTTCAAGGTCAAAAAAACTCACCTGTTCCCATACAGCAGTCTTGCTCCCAAGCCCCTGGTTAGCAGTAGCACTCTTGGGTATCTTTGCGGCGGAGACCTTGATCACGCGCCCAAAAAGTTCAGACTGGTCCATGTTGTCGATTGCCTCTTTGGCGTCCTCTGGGTCTTCGAATTCGACGTAGGCATATCCTCTGTGTGGAGAGTCTACGGGGGCGTCAGGTTTCCGATTGCGGCTGTCGTTGTTGGGCAGCTGAACGTCGACGATTTCACCGAAAGGGATGAAGGCCTCCTGAATGGTCTGAAGGGTTACCTGGGGCGGTAAACCGCCGATGTAGATTGTCGACTTCCAGCGGGCGGTGTCTGTCATTTTGTAGAAGGGAGAATAGAGGTGTGTGTAAGTGGCGAGGACCAGTCTGGGGAAGAGGGTTATGAGAGCGACGGTTAATGAGGTATCTAGCCTAGCTTGCTGCAAGGTTGGCAGGATTATTTGAGGACCAGACACTTGATATCATATATCAGTCAAACTGCGCGAATGACTCGTTCCGATGTGGTTGTGAGGATAAAAAATTGACAAGATCAAAAGGATGAAAATCACGTGCATAATAGGAACCATCTCTGCTTGACATTCAAACCTTTGGAATGAGAGCTCCAGGTTGATGCCCCGCCGAGATTTGGGAGTTTGGATGTTGTCACCCAACCCTGGAAAAGCCCCACGCATGGCAGAGCCAATAGTTTGAACCTAAATATGAGATAAAAATGGTTGAGGGCAAAAACAAAGAACAAAAATTGCAACTTTATTTACACCTACGTTTACCATGAAAATAATATATATATTTCAGAACGCCGTTGAGCTCGGGACAACTCAAGATATGCACATCTTGAACGTCCCAGGGTTAGGGTATTTGACTTCTAGGTCGTGGCCCAGGGTTGATCCTAGACAGGTTAGACAGCTGCCTGCCAGATTCTAGAGCGGCCCCGTTCCCCCCTGTGCACGGCGCATGTCTCGATTGTGGGCAGTGGCCAGTGGTTCCCACGGTGCAATCTGGCAACTCCCAAAGATCCGACTCCCAACTTATTGGAGCACCACACCTCTATCCTTCACCCTCACACGGCTCATCAGCAAGAGGGTGCAGGGCCTCTAGTTCTTGTTCTTTCTTTACTCGGGCCAATTGCCGTTTCTTGCAGCTAATTTTGAGAAATTATCGATCGTGTTACCGTTCCCCTTCCAAGTACCAACCCAACCAAGCCATCCCACCAAGCTACTATCACCACCGCCACTACGACGCACAACCACCCGCCGCCATGGTCCGGCTGAGAGAGATCCCCCGGACGGCGGCCTTTGCCTGGTCACCCGGCCCCAATCCCCTCGTTGTAACTGGTACTCGGTCCGGTGCCGTCGACGCCGATTTCTCTGATGAGACCAAGCTTGAGCTATGGGATCTCAGTCTTGACAACCAGGACCAGGGGTTGGAGCTGCAGTCGATCGCCACCATCAGCACTGAGTCGAGGTATTGCGCACCGCACCGTCTGCGCGAGGTCGGCATACTGACAGGATTGTGCTCGCAGGTTCTACGACATCGCATGGAGCGCTTCTAGCGAGGACCACCCCCTGGGTGTTATTGCCGGCGCAATGGAGGATGGGTCACTTCAGCTGTGGGATGCCGAGAAGCTCAAGAGTGGCGAGGAGGCTCTCTTGTCGCGCACGACAAGACATACCGGCCCTATCAAGTCGCTACAGTTCAACCCCCTTAAGCCACAGGTGCTCGCCACTGCCGGCTCCAAGGGCGAGCTCTTTGTGTGGGATATCAACGACACCTCGACCGCCGTCCGCCTCGGCACTGCCGCTGCTCAGGATATCGATTGTGTGGCCTGGAACAGAAAGGTTTCCAACATTTTGGCTACGGGTAGCGCTGGGGGATTTGTTACCGTCTGGGATCTGAAGACCAAGAAGGCGTCATTGACCCTGAACAACAACCGCAAGCCCGTCAGCGCAATTGCGTGGGACCCCACCAACTCCACCAACCTGTTGACTGCCACATCCGACGACAACACCCCGGTTATCCTTCTATGGAATCTCAGAAACTCGCAGGCGCCCGAGAAGACTCTTCAAGGTCACGACCAGGGTATCTTGTCGTTGGCATGGTGCCAGCAGGATCCTGGCCTGTTGATTTCTTGCGGCAAGGATAACAGGTCTCTAGTTTGGAACCCACAGACCGGAGAGCGCTATGGTGAGTTCCCCGAGGCTACGAACTGGATCTTCTCGACTCGGTTCAACCCAGAGAACCCCAACTTGTCCGCTATTGCCTCTTTTGATGGAAAGATCACCATCCACACCCTCCAGAACACCAACCCCACGGCAGTGCCGGCGGCGCAAAACAACTTGGACGATGATGATTTCTTCTCCAAGGCCCCTACTCAACTTCAAGGATCCTCCTTCTCCCTTTCTAGGGCCCCAGTCTGGTTTGAGCGACCTGTTGGTGTCTCGTTTGGCTATGGTGGCAAGCTCGTTATCTTCCACAAGAATGAGGCGGCCGCTGGTCAACCAAGATCATCCAAGATTCTGATCACCGGCTTCTCTGTGGACTCGGACATTGGCACCGCTACTGAGAAGTTTGAGCAAGCTTTCCAGCAAGGTGATATTGCAAGCATCTGTGATGATCAAATCAGCAACGCCAAGACCGATGAAGAAAAAGCAGAATGGCAGGTGCTGAAGACCCTCAGTGACTCGGCTGGCCGCACAAAGATCGTCGAGCACCTGGGCTTCGGCAAAGAGGAGGAAGAACAATCCAGCGGCATCGAAGAACCAGAGGCTGCAGAGGGTAAGGAGGAGGAGTCTCAAGACAATGAGGCTTCTCCTCCCCAGTCTAACGGGGACGGTGCTGCCAAGAAGAAGCACAAGCGTGTGACAAGCATGTGGGAAGGCGTTGATAACGGGGATGATTTATTTTCTGAACTTGCCGCCACCAAGGGCGCCAAGACGAACGACCCCTTCCACCTCTTGAGCGAAGGAAACACCCAGCTTGAAGATTCAATCACCAGGGCCATCATTCTCGGAAAGTTTGAAAAGGCTGTCAACATCTGCCTAAAGGAGGGCAGGATTGCGGATGCCTTCATTCTCGCCAACTGCGGCGGGAAAGACCTGGTTGACAAGGTTCAAACTGCCTACCTCGCGCAGAAAAAAGATGGGCCTAGTTACCTCCGCGTCATAAACTCGGTCATTGGCAAGAATCTCTGGGATATTGTCTACAATGCCGATCTTGCCAACTGGAAGGAGACGATGGTCACCCTCTGCACTTTTGCGGACCCCGCTGAGTTTCCTGATCTTTGTGAAGCCTTGGGCGACCGCATCTACGAGACGGGCTCGAGGAGCGATGCTTCTTTCTGCTATCTTGTCGGCTCAAAGCTTGAAAAGGTTGTGGATATCTGGATTGCACAGCTCAAGGAAGCGGAAGAGGCTGGGTTGAAGGACTCGACTAATGACTCCACCTTCTCTGTCCATGCCAGATCGCTCCAGCAATTCATCGAGAAGGTTAGCGTTTTCCGCCAAGTCACCAAGTTCACCGACAACGAAAAGAGCCTCACAAGTGACTGGAAGCTCTCGGCTCTGTATGAGAAGTACACCGAGTATGCCGATATCGTTGCTGCTCACGGTCAGCTGGCTGTTGCACAAAAGTATTTGGATCTCCTCCCAGACAACTTCCCTCCTGCCGAAGTTGCCCGGAACCGTGTAAGGCTCGCTACTCAAAAGGCTGGCCCTCAGGCGGCCACGCGGCAGGCTGCTGCGCCCGCGTCCCGCACTGCCGCTCCTGCGTCCCGTACATCGTCTCGTGCTCCGGCTCCGCTTGGATATCAGCAACCAGCTCCAGTTACCTCCATTCCCTCAAACCCCTATGCGCCCGCAGGTCAAGCCCAGCAGCGTGCGCCGGCAGCGAACCCGTACGCCCCTGCGACCATGTCATATCAGCCCGCAGGCGCCTCGCCGTACCCCCCTCAAGGTCAGGCATATGCTCCTCCAACTCAAGGGTACGCCCCTCAAGCGGGATACGCGCCCTCTCCGCCACCTGCCGTTGGCGGGTATGCCCCTCCCGCTCCCTCCTTTACTCCAGCCGGACCGCCGAGAAACACCGGCCCGCCGGCCCAGATCAAAAAGGACGTCGGCCAGTGGAATGATGTTCCCATGGTCACCAAGGCTCCTGTTCGCCGTTCCACCCCCAGCGTTGCGCCAGTTACAGCACCCTTCGCTGGCCAGGCGGGAGGATTGCAAAGCCCCCCTCCAGTTGGGCCTTATCAGCGCGCCACGCCGACACCACCTCCACCGCCCCCCAAGGGATCGGCACCTCCTCGTCATGTGACGGCTCCTCCCACTGGGCCACCACCGGCTGGCCAGCCACTGCAGATGAGACCTGGTTCCGTCTCGTCCACCACCTCCGCCAACCCTTATGCGCCTCCTCCACCACAGGCAGCTGCTCTCCCGTCACCACTGGTCCCCACAGTGCCCCGGACGGCTTCCCCTTACAACCCGCCCCCTGCCGGTCCCGCGGCTCCTAGCAGATATGCTCCGGCACCGGCTGCACAGGCATACAGCCATCCCCCTCCGGTTTCCACTCCTTTAGGACCCCCTCCGTCAAACCCGTATGCCCCTGCTCCGGTTGCCCATCAAGCTGCGCCTCCTTCCCAGCAATATGCTGCTCCACCCCAAGCTAGCCGGCCGCCAGTAGGACCACCCCCAAGTGCTGGACCCCCGCCATCGGCAGGAGGACCCCCTCCGGCTGCTAGGGCGCCCCCTGCGGGGCCTCCTCGTGCAGCAGCCCCCCCTGCTGCAGCTCCTCCCGTCGCTGCGCAGAAGCCTAGACACCCTGCCGGTGATCGATCTCATATTCCCCCATTTGCCCAGCAACTTGTTGATATCTTGAGTCAGGATATGCAACGTGTTGCTGCCAAGGCTCCAGCTTCATTCGCGCCGCAAGTTAGGGATGTACAAAAGCGGCTTGGCCTTTTGTTCGATCATTTGAACAATGAAGAGCTTGTTCAGATGGATACCATAGATCAGCTGAGTGAGTTGGCGAATGCGCTTGCGAGCAAGAATTACGATTTGGCCAGCAAGCTCCAGGTGGACATCCAGAGGGAGAAGACGGGCGAATGTGGGCAATGGATGGTAAGTTTTTCTATCATAATTCCTTCCTACGCTCAACGAATATTGAACGTTCACTGACATACGGCAGTTTGGTGTTAAGCGATTGATCAGCATGAGCAAGGCCACTCCTTGAGTATGATGATGGTGGTAGAATAGGAAATCAAAAGTTAAAGGTTCTATGGTCAGAGTGTGGTTGAAAGTTGGTTTTTATAATATAGTAACACCCTTTGATGAGCAATTAAAAAAGTCGACATTGTTGTAGTGTTGATGTGGACATATTCATGTTTGAAATGGTGTTGACGGTCATCTTCAATCTGTGCGGTTCATCCCCGCCCCATATTCCTGCAACTTCCAGGGGTGCGGAAGAGCTCCGCTCGATAAGATAAGAGCTTTTTTTGGTGGGCTGCGACAGTGAACTGTTAGGAACCTTAGGTGACCACTCATCGACCTCCACATCATCATCATCATCATCATTATCATTATCATCTTCTTCAGCCACCTGGGAGCTTTGATTTCCAGACACGACGTCATTTTGCAATTTTTCCATTAAAGACACGGCGTTACTTGCAGAACAAACTAATTTCCCCAGTCTACACGGAACAGAACAATAATGACAGAATTAACCCCCGAAGAAGCAGCCGCTTCGGCGCGCGCAGAGGAACAGGCTCGTATTCGCAAGGCCAAGCGCGAAGCAAAGTTGAAGGCTGGCGCCGGAGATCGATTGAATAAGATTACTGGATTGGGTGGACGGAAGGGTATTTTCTTTCTCTCAATTTGGTTTTACTTTTTGAAGGTCATCATTAACTTTTCCCCCCCATTTCTTGTTGTGGTGTGTTTTAGATCTTGCGCCTGAGCCTACTTCCTCACCTGCCGCATCTGTGCCTGCGCCTGCATCTACAACAGCAACAACAACAACAACAACCGAATCACAGGCGACTGCAGCACCGACGTTTGGTCCCGTGCCCCCTCCCTCCCTGCGGGCCAAGAGCGTACACGCCGACCCGGAGGAAGTAGATATTTCCACAGCGCCCGCCGAGCACTTCTATCAACCGAATGTTACGCCTAGGATTCCTGCCCCAACCTCAGCTCAAGGGGGGCCCAGCGATGAACAATTACGGCAGATGATGTTGGGGTTCGATCCTGCCGCTGGTACGGGGTTTCCTAATGCCGGCGGACCTGGGATGGGCGGAGCAGGAGGCCAGGAAGACCCGATGCTGCAAATGATGATGCAGATGCTTAATTCCGGCACCTCTACCCCAGGCGGAACGAACCCCTTCGGTCCTGGCGGCGCGAATCCATTTGCTGCGATGGCTGGCATGGGAGGCATGGGGGGCATGGGGGGCCTACCTGGGATGCCGGGGATGCCGGGAATGCCTTCCCCTCTTCAGCAGCAACAAGCCCAGCCGGTACAGCAATCGAAATACTCGACAGTGTTTAGGTTATTGCACACTGCCTTGGCGCTGACCCTTGGCTTATACATAGCGTTCTGGACGCCGTTCAAAGGGACAAAGGCTGAGAGGGAGAGAGGAACAGGGGAGGACGGTGAGATGGCGAGAAAGTTTCTGTGGGCGTTCGCTACGGCTGAGGCTGGACTTTTGACTGGGAGATACTTTCTGGATGGCGCTGGGAGGGGAAATGAGGTTGGGGGCTTAGCGGGCATGGTGCTTGGGTTTTTGCCGCAGCCGTTAAAGGGTAGAGTGGAGATGGTGATTAGGTATGGAGATGTTGTCAAGAGGGTCAAGGGGGACGTGTTGGTTGTTGTTTTTGTGCTTGGGGTTGTTGGGTGGTGGAGGGCTTGAAATGGGAAAACTAGATAATGGGGTAGTTGGTTGTGGGGGGGGGGGGGGGAGATATACATAACTAATCATGAAATTGAATTGCCTTGTTGATTTTTTGGGACTTTTTTTTTGTTTGGCCGGGGGGGGGGGGGGGCCGAGGTGAGGTGTGGTGGTTTTGATATTTTGGCTCGTCGTAAAATCATTCCTTTATCATTCATCTCACTCAGGCTCATCAACTGAGGATACATTGTGCCCTTTCGTCATCTTGTCGTCTTTTTGGCGCTTCGCACACGCATCAAAATTTGTTTATCCAACTTTGCAACACCGGCTCTGCTGTACTATCAAAACCCAACAAATCTCAGTTTCTAATCATACCTACCTCATCTCACGTGCTTTAAGAGATGTATCCTTTCGATACGTGGATAACCGGCTTCGATGGTATTGTCTCCCATCATGTCTGTATGTATTTTTTGGAAACCATTACTAACCAAGCTTCCACTTGGCCCATAGAGTCAGTTGGAACGAACCGGGAAAGGATCTCTCCCGGTTTCTTTCTTTCTTTTTTTTTTTTTTTTTTTTTGGACCTCATTTCTTTCCTTACTTGATCATCACACTTTACCTACCCAAGGCTTTATATATACAAAAAGAAGAAATTTATGTCCCGCTCCTCCCTCCCATAAAGAGTTCAAGGTATCTTTAGCCTGTATATATAAGAGAGAAGAAGAAAAAAGACAACAGAAAAGGAAAAGGAAAGAGGATAAAATGGGTAACCTTTAAAAAAAAAAAAAGTCATGGATGATATCCTACATAAAAATGATAGAAAGAAAAATTCTTCCATGTCTTTCTCTTTAAGCTTTGGTTTCCGCTGTCAATACGCTTCTTTTCCTCTCACTTCCTCCCATCTGCGTTCCTCCATTCGTTTCAAATTCACATTTCCCATCCAATATTATCCCTTGAAGCCTTGATCCCATCCATGATCCATAGAATCCTTAATCCATGGCCAATGACCCATCCATCATGTACATAAGTGTATAATATGACAACCTATCTAACCGCCACCACCGCTGCTGCCTTTACCAAAACGAAAACAAACCCATCCAATGCTCAAAATAATCCCCAAAGAAAAGACGGCCAAGTTCATTCCCCCCCCAGCTTCTACAGATAGTCAATGATGCCCTGTCGCTCCTCCAAGTTCTCCCGCTCCTCCTCCATCTCCTGGTCCTGCTGCTGCTCCTGGCGCTCCTCCTCCACTCGCCCCCTCAGTCTCGCTATACCCACTAGTTCCTCCATTGCTAATAACACTATCCGCCCTTCCGCGTCCAAAACTCCCATTCACCCGCGTGGCTACCGCGGGCCCAGTCTCACCACTAACATACATCTCCAGCTTCCTCTTCAAAACCTCACTCCTCACCGGCTTCGCCAAATAATCATTCATCCCCGCAGCAAGACACTTCTCCCTGTCCCCCTGAATAGCAGAAGCAGTCATGGCAATAACAAGAACCTGCCTCACGGACTCTAGCTCATCATTCCTCAACAACTTTGTCGCTTCATACCCATCCAAAACGGGCATTTGCACGTCCATTAGAATGATATGATACGGCTTGCCATCCTTCGCTTTTTGTCTCAGCCCCTCGACAGCTTTGAGACCATTATCGTACTGGTCAACGTTGTGGTAACCCAACCGCTGCATGTACTGCATCGCGATCTTGGCGTTGATAAGGTTATCCTCCGCAATGGCGATGCGTAGAGATTCTTTCGGTATTTTGCTAAGGTACGTTGAGAATGACCGTAGAGTAGTAGACTGCGCTAGTCCCGAGGGATGGGATAAGGACTCTGAAGTTGCTGTTGATGTCGAGGAAAGGCTAGTTTTTTGCTCTGAATCCGAAGAAGAAGTAGCAGAAGGGAGCGTATTATTGAATTGTGATTTTCCCAGCGGTGATGCAGGCAGGTTTTGCTCATCTCCTGCCACGACTTCCGGTTTCGCTTTCTCGAAAGTGACTGTGAACCGAGCGGTAGTCCCAATGTTCTCCTCGCTCTCTAGACGAATCGTCCCGTGCATCATGGTCTCAATCAAAGACTTGCAAATGCTCAGACCCAAACCACTTCCGCCATATTTCCTTGCCGTGCTGGCATCAGCCTGGCTGAAGGGTTGGAAAAGGTTCTCCAACTGCTGCGCCGAGATACCGATGCCGGTATCCTTCACCCAGAACGACAGCGTGGCGGTATCAGCAGTTTCTGAATCGATGCGAGCTCCGATGGTGATCGACCCATCCTCCGTAAACTTGAGGCTGTTGCCTATCAAATTCCCAAGAACCTGATGCAAGCGGATTGGGTCTCCATAAATCAACATGGGGGGAAGATTGATGTCCTGAATGATCTTGACGTTCTTCTTTGACGTCTTCTCCCTGTTGCTGTACGACACCGCTCTGACAACCTCTCTGACCATCTCCTCGGGGTTAAAAGCAATGATGTAAAGCTTCATCTTGTCAGCCTCCATCCGGGAAAAGTCCAGAATATCATTGATGACAGTCAGGAGCAGGTCCGCGGAGACACGAATGGAATCCGCCATCTCGAGCTGCTCCTTGTTGAGGTTGCTGTCTCTCAAAAGTTCCGAGTTCCCAATCACCCCGTTCAATGGTGTTCGTAACTCGTGAGAGACGTTGGCAAGGAAGATCGACTTGGCTTTCGTAGCCTCCTCTGCAAGCTTGACATTTCGGATAGCTTCAGCCTCAGCATTCTTTGCTTTGGTTTCGGCCTCAATAGCCTTCGCCAAAGCCCGCTTCTGAAGCTCAACCATCGAGATATTCTCGGCGGAAACCTTCTCAACGGCTTTCATGGCAAGTGCGTTGGAGTAACTGATACCTATCTGGTTGACGAGAAGTTGCAACACGGTGACATTTCTGTCCGTAAAAGAACCCGGAACGCCCTCGAGATACAAAACACCCAACAGCGGTTTTGATCCGTGGCATATCGGAATGGCAATAACAGCCTTGCTGCCGGGGTTCTTCTGGAGCCAGTGCTCGCTGACATTCCCAAACCTCTCATCAGTAATGAGGTCCTGGAGGAAAACGACCTCTCGGAATCTGGTGCAGTAGAGAACGACATTCTCCGCTACCAAACAGGTCCCACTCAGTGGAATGCCCGGAATGTGCGCGATCGCGCCTTTCTCAGGCTCTCCACTAGCGGCAACGCACAAATCTTCGCCGCCCTCATCTTGCACGACAATGGCGGCCAAAGTTGCAGATCCGCTGCAAGTCTGAAGAATCACGTCGCACATAGTTTTGAGGAGTTCATCGACCCGCAGCACCGACGAAATGACCTGCGATGAGACCAGTATCGCATGCAGATCGATCATATCGAGAGCAGGCAACCCGGCCCCCGCTTCTGGTTGTGTTGACCCTCTCCAAGCCGTCATGCGTTCCCCCTTAAGCTGTGCAACTGCGGCCCGTTGAGCCTGCTGCGTGGCACTATCACCTTGCTCGCTTTCAACACTACGATATGGCACCGACGTCGTATCACCAGCAAAATCAGTCTGTACGCCAGCATCGCTAGTCCGAGGGTTCCGGTTAGGGCCATGAAGAAGGATACTGTGTTCGCTCTCGATAAGCTCCGCGATGCCATTTGCACCAAAGCGGCGATACAAGCTAATAGCATCACGAAGGGCTGATCTGGCCGACCTTCTGGCAGCATTCCTGATAAAAATGTTTGCCATCAAGTAGTTTCCGAGCGCCTCCTCAAAGATGAAATCATGCTCCGATGCATGATCCAGCGCCTCCTCATACTGCCGAATTGCGGTGCCGTGCTTTCCAAGCATCTCCGAGATCTGAGCATCAAGCAACTTGGACCAGGCAAGGTAGTTGACATCGTTTGCTGCCTGCCAGTCCTTGATCTTTCTGTTGAGTTCCTCAACTTTCCGGACCGTTTCCTCAATCTGCGTCTTCGAGTCGGGTTCAGCCGGCGACCGCGGATCCTGCTGACGTCGAAGCACCGTTCCAGCAAGCGCCAGACCGTAGAAGAGCATCGCCAGCCGGGCATTGCGAAACGACCACAGGAGATCCGCATTTTCGAGAACAGCCTTCCCGACCTCGATGGCCCGCTCGTAATGACCGTAAAGGAAAAGGGGTATCAACTCCATTGTTTCATAAATGAGGAGCGACCTCCCACCATTGTTGGTATGGGAGACTAGCCATTTCTTGTATGTGAGGGCATCGTGCTGTTCATCACACATCACCTCGAGAGGGTTCGGAGTGCGCGTTTTACCCTGCAGGGCTCGGCACACCTGTCGTACCGAGATGAGGATGGTGCCGCCCCTGGTGTCGAGATGCCAGCTCGGGATATCCTCGCAACAGAATTGACAGTACGACTCAAGATCGGCGCAGGGCTCACCGGCGAAAAACTTCAGCTGGCTCAGGAGCCCGTAGCTGAGAATCGTTGATATACGATCTCCAGCATTGGCAGCGACGTCACTGGCCCACTCAAAGTGGCTAGCCAGGTATCCTATTGGCTCTTGGACATGACCAACAAAATTGGCGTAGATCATGTAACCCCTGGCTATCGAGAAGGGATCGCGGTATTTGTCCAAGAGTTCCAGACAGGTGCTCGCCAAGCTCGTTGCGAAATGTGTCATGTTGAACCGCGCAAGCGCGATTATCGACATGTGCAAAAATGCCATGCCAGACTGTGGGTACACTCCGCGACTGAAGTGCGTCTCCATCATCAAAAGCGCAAGCTGGTAGAATATGACGCGGTCGCTCCACCATCCCGCACTCGTGGTCTCGGCCAACACAGCACCAAAGGATGCCAAAGTGGAATCAATGTCTTTGGAGCCGAGAGGATTCAACATTTCCTCACGGTCCATGGCTTGAATCTTGACCGACAGGCGCTCAAATTGCTCGTCGCAGCTTTCGATCGTGGGATAGTCGTCGACATCCACACCCATTGCCCTCAGACACTGCCGAAGCGAATTCATTGCCTGCTTCGAGTCTCCGCTCTGGGCAAAAATCCTCGATTGCAACACAAAAGCTGGTGCCTTGTCAAGAGGTGCCCTGGCGTGGTCGAAAACTGTTTGCAGGAGAACGTTGGCTGCGCTTTGGTGTCCCATATAGAGGTAGCAGTCTGCGGCCCTGAGATACAAGTTGAGCGTCTCGGCATAAGACACATCTTCTGCCTCGTCGTTCCACGGACTTGACTGGAGTAGCGCAAGAGCATTGCTGAAGTACTTTGCCGCCGTCGGCCGCGCTCCGCTTTCTGTTGCCACTTCAGCCCTGTCCAATAGAAGCTTTCGGAACGGAGCTCGGTGAAGAACCTTCTTCTTGATGAGGTCCACCGACTCACATATATGAGACGCAGTGTTCTCTTGCAGCGCTGAGTAATCGGAATAGTGTCTGAGAAGAGTCTGGGCGATCACGTAGTGCATCTTCCTAGCGTTGCATTCCTTGAGTGCAGAAGCTGCCTGAATGTACCTGTCGTGTGCAAATCGAAAGTGGTCGTCTCGATCGCTGGGCACAACGATGAAGGCTTGAACAGCGGATTCAAGCCCAGTGACAAGGTCCCGCTGTGAATATTCTACAGATTGGCCCTCCCCCAGCATATCTGTAGCATCATCGTCCTCGTAGAACTGCTTTTCTTCCATTAATTTGCAAATCAAATTGAACGAAAATGTTTGTCCGAGCAGGGCAGCCCAAGCGAGTATCGACCTTGAGGCGGCTGGAAGCTCACTCAAACGGCGGGTGATGAAGGCTGTATCGAGCACGTCGTAGTCCTGTTCTCCCTGGAATTGCTCAAAAAGCATGTCCAGATCAAAAACCCACTGGCCGGTAACGTAGTCGTAGTAGATGCATCTCTTGCGGTAGCTCGCGCTGAGCATCTCTCGCATGTAGAACGGGTTTCCTGCCGTTTTCGACTGGATCACCAATGCCAAAGGGACAACGTCTTCCATGGGGCGTGAGAGAGTCATAGAGACGTACCGCACTATCTCCTCTTCGTTGAGCGGTTCAAGCTTGATCTTGGTGAGAGTGATACCGACAGATTTTGAACAACGGTCGGAACTAGGTGGGCTTATTATTTTCTGAACCTTCTCCGGTGCGAACTCCTCTGGGCGGTATGTGATAATGATAACCATTTTAAGCCTGGCGTTGACAATATGAGTGATGAGTTCGATGCTCTCGTCATCCGCATAGTGCAAATCATCCAGACAGAAACAAATGAATTTGTGATGCGTGAAAAGTCTCAGCACATCTATAAAAGTATTCATTAAGCGATTCGTTTGCGCAGTTGCACCAGCCCTGAGAAAGTCCTGAGTGCTGTGAGTTGTCGAAGAGGAAGCTGAAGAGGCTCGTGGAGTGGAAATGCCAGAAACCTCTGGTGAGGATCCTCGTCTTTTAAGGCCGTGCCTCGAAATCTGAGGACTGGAAGGAGAGCTAGAATTTTGCACTTCCAGAGGAGGCAGAAGAAACTCTGGAAGCCCAAGAATCTTGTGCAGCATAGGCCACACTGGGCGTACATATTGCTTCAGAGCCTGGTGGAAAGGGGTTTCGGTGTTCCGCTCCCCCCAGACCTGCCGAAAAAGGGATGATAAAAGCTTCAGCAGGGGCCCATAGGCCGTTCTCCTAGCCGTATCAAATTTGGCTGTTGCGCAGTAACCTCTTCTCCGTGCTTCCGCCAGTACCGAGTGAACGAGACAACTCTTACCGAGACC
The DNA here is from genome assembly GCA_033576145.1 of Cladorrhinum samala. Classification (NCBI taxonomy): domain Eukaryota; kingdom Fungi; phylum Ascomycota; class Sordariomycetes; order Sordariales; family Podosporaceae; genus Cladorrhinum; species Cladorrhinum samala. The sequence goes on along the minus strand of MU865058.1, from coordinate 45,448 downwards.
GCCCGCTCCCTCGATAGTCACGATCTCGCAGTGACCGTTTCTTTTATATTTGGATGGCTTTAGGGCTCTTGGGAGACTGGCCGCTGATGAATCTGTTGAAGATAAATGTGTCGAAAGGATTCGTGATAGCTCCGAGCTATTCCCATCACCGCTCAGGACATTTTCGTTCAATGAGAGGGACACGCTGGGCTGTCTGTCCCATGGGCGGCGAGTAGTTGTGCCCGCGGGTGCCGAAGGGCCCGCAGAACCAGTCCGCTGATCTCTCTGACCGACCGACGGGACACCCGGTCGACTGGTTCCGTCAGCCGAGCTACCGCCATCGCTTGATACTTCACCGCCATCGATTTCACCAGAGATGCTCGATGCATCAGTAGCCCGAGCTGAAGTCCCGTTGACTACCGCCAAGTGTTTCCTGGCCACCCTTTCTATAATCTTGAGAAGCTTGTCCCGTTCGTGTTCCCTCCCGATCATTGCTGTCGGTAACCTGAAGATAGACGAGATATCCTTGCTGGCAATCTGCATGTCCCTGAGAGCTGCCAGATTTCCGTCTCCTAGCATCTTATGGACTAGAGTCAGATCATGCCGTAGACCACTAGCAGAGAAATACCGCTCGCCGACGTTCTTGGAAGTGCACTTCTGAATTATCCGTCCGATGACATCCGGAATGTCCATGCGAATGGCGGAGACGCTTGGTATCCTCCGGCTAAGCACACCCTGGACAATATCGAGTGGCGAATCCCCCCTAAAGACCGGCTGCTGGGTCAAAAGAATCCAGAAGAGAATGCCGAGTGAATATATATCGGTTCTTGTGTCGGGTTCAGCTGGCATACGCCCAGTCTGTTCAGGACTGATGTACTGTAGCTTGTATTTGGCACCCAGCTCTCTCGACAATGTCGACCAACCAGTACTAGTGAGTCCGTGCTCGAACGATCTCAACCCCGAACCCAAGGATACCAGCCTAACTTGGTTGGTCTCGATATTATAGTGGAAGGTGTCGCCTCGTATCTCACCATGGACTATTCCTTGCCCGTGATGAATTGTTTCCAAGCATTGGGCAGCACCGATGGCGAAGTCCAGAAAGTCCTGCAGGCTGATGGGAGGGGAGAGGTCGCGTTCGTCGATCCTGCTGGCCTCCCACCTGTCATTTGTTTTTCTCCCGAAGTAGAAGGCAGGCCCAAAATCCATCACGTTGAACAAATAGTTGGGGCCTGGATCCTCGTGGATGGTTACGAGTATTGTGCCCCGATCGCCTTGCATCGGTGGCAGCCGAATAATATCAAGCGGCTTGACGATTCGCTCGGCATTAGGATCAACGCTGGCGATGATATTTTTTGAGATATGAAATGCCCTCTCTTCGCGGAGTACGTGGTACGAGACACGAGCGACGACTTGCTGCTCCACTACCGCAGAATCGGACGGCCCCGGCGGAACCGGCACGGGCGAGCCCAGCGGATGTTCACTATTTGTGTCATTTTGTTGGTATGAGGTCGACGGGCGGTGCTCTGAAGAAGACGATCGACTAATTTGCCCAAAAGCGGCCGAGGGTGATGGGTTCGACGAGTTATAGTATGCACCATTGGGCGTCGCGGCCGCGTTCGACCCTGTCGTCGAGTAGGGAGAGATGAACCTCGTGCCGAAAATATGCCAGGTATCGTAGGTCGAGTGGAATGGCGGGCGCGAGTCATCCCAACTATACCCAGCAACCTGGTGCAACCTCTCAAAAATGCGCGCCGGCGACTCGAGCTGCTGGTCGTCAAGCAGCCTGGCTGCGGTATCCATGATCTCAGAGAGCTCAGAGGATCATCATACTCCCCTTCATGGCCCAGAGATTAGATGAGTGGCTCGAACGGATATTGGCAAGGGCAAGCGGGGGGCGAACGTGAGCGACCTGAAGGTGGGGGGAGAAGATCTGATTTTTTGGTGGTGTGGGGGGTGGGTGTGTGTGTGATTGTCCCGGTTTGGGAATCCCCTCTGTATTTTCGTGACTAAAGGTGATGGTGCGACCGGCGCCGGCGAGGTTGTTGTGTTGTCGATGCTCGTGGAGTATGTAGGCGGCTTGTGGCCTGTGGAGTAGTGGTGGTGGTTGCTGTTTGGGGGGGGGGGGAGGAGGGGGTTGCCGCTCAACCGTCTGTTGCAGGCAATGCAATTCTTGTTAGCTAGCTGTCGTGTGTGGGTGTTGGTGGCGTTTGGTGGTCGTATTGCAATAAGTAACAAGTGATAAACAAATGCAGGGCGAAATCACAGATATTTGTCTACCTCAAAAACGTGCAGCTGGTTCACTAAACCCAACGTGATGCATACACCGTCTAAATCAGTGGTGTTGCGTGTCGGCGTGGGTGACTTAGCGAGGAGGGCTACTCAGATGGAACTCGAATAGACAAAGACAGCGACGAACGAAATAATGGAATATCCTCGTAAAACTTCAAAACCCACCTAGAAGTGACTATGAAATCCAAAAGTCAAAGCGCCCTCAACGTAAACCGAAGAAAAAAAAAAAGCTCTTTGAACAAAGCACGCACTGCTGGATGCGAGACCCTTGTGACCGGCAAGTTTATTTTGGATTTGATGAGAGGGAGGGGGGGACCACATTCAAGCGATTTGGGATTGTCTATACCTAGCATGGAGGCGACCGCAATTTAGGACGAAAGTGGGTTAAACGGTGGTCGGATTTCCAAGTTTTCCCATTTCCCCCAGAGTCCGCGGGTAGCCCAGCGGAAAGAGGACCTTGTATTTTTTTTTTTTTTTGCCCCTCTTTACGGGCCACTTAACTCTCGAGCTCGAGCTCACCGTTCCGCCTGACAGTCCACTGTCTGCACTCAGGTGCTCACGCCACAGCAAATCAAAAAACCACGGATCCGGAAAGGGGAAAGGGATGGGTGAGGTGGATGCGCGCGATCTGCCTCTCTTCTTCCCAATCCAAATCTTGCCTAATATTTTACTCGCACTATGCAATGGCACCATCTCCCTACGTACATATGCTAGCGTCGACCGGACCTACGGACCCTTTCATTTTTGGAGTGTTGTTGTTTGGTTGAAAAATACCCCTACAATTCTACATCTCCATATAATAACCTCTCCCCAGTTCAAATCCCAGACAGCATCGTTGGGAAAAGGAGAGAGGCCGGCTATCTTGAAGGCTAGGTAAACGGCAAAAGGCGCCGTTGACGTCACCAGCAGTCTGCGTCTCAATAATCCATGCCCTTACGTTACACCACACAAGACGCCCAACCCACCTCGTGCTTCAGCGCATCGTGCCGCATCTTCAACGCCCGCAGCGGATTTTCTTCATGCCGTCAGCCGACTGTAATTCACGTGGTAGGCGTTGGGTTCTCCTACTTAGTTTCCTACACCAGCTCTCCTTTCTGGCACGTACAAGATACTATTAATTCTCCGCTCTGCCAACCACCCCGCCCGTTGCTCAATCCGTAGCGCCGCCAAATTTTTGGGGACACCCCTACCTCACCCAACACCTCCATCAAGCCTTTTGGCTGTTATCCGTAGGTCGCTTTGAATTACGGCTCAGAAATTTCAATTCCTTGAAACATATTTCAACCATCAACAAGCGGACCATCTGGAACTATGAATCTCAGTTTGAACGGCAAACCTAATCAGTTATAACAACACATTTTTCGGTCAGGCTTATCTGACCAATTAACCATCATATATGGATCCCTCCCTGCCTTACGCTTTTTCGCTGAATCGACCCCACATTTCATGAAATTTCACCATAGCCGTAGAATACCTACTTTATTCTGAATTTCATTCCCAAGCCCTTAATTCCTTCCTCACTTACTATTTGCTGATTCATCGTCAATACAGTCACTCCATTGCTGTTGGGGCTTTTGATTACAGAATTCTACGCCCTAACAAATCAAGGACGGCTAACGTCCCTGTGATACACATGCTTTTGATGTTCTGAATGGGAGATGAGCCCTTTATTAGATGAGATCTATTAGATTCTATGGCCAATGTTTGGGCTCTATCATATAGCTGCCAGCAAGATCTTTCGTGCCAAACCATAATGCTCTTTTAAGATGACGAACCGGCCATCCTAAAACTATTTTATCGCTTCATTACCGCGTGTGTACAGAAACCCAAGCCCGACACAAAATCCATTCCCAGGAGGCAGCCCGGTTCCTCATTTTGAATTCAACTGAGCGGGACACTCTAAACTCCGGCTTTGGTCACAATTATCTGTTCGTATATTACTCTAAACCGCTTCTCATCCCTCGTCGCTTAGTTGGCAAGCCTGGTAGGAATGCTGGTCTTGGGAAGACTTTTGGAGCTGACGAACGGCTGGTCAAGTCTGCGCTCAGTGTTGGCACGGCCGTTGACAAAGTCGGGATAGTTGAGAGTCAACTCAACCTGGCCACTGACAATGTTGTCGACCGCCTCCACGCCGAGCATGAAGGAGTGATCCTGGTTACCGACCTCGTATCTCCAGCTACCGAAGCGGCCACGAGACCAGATGCCCTGCTCCTGCAACTTGGGGAGGAGCTGCTTGAGCACTCCCTCTCTCTCGAGCGACGGAGTGGGGTAACCGTGATCAAACTTGCGGTGGTATGTAGAGACAATCTCATCCTCCGGCTTGATCATCTCAGTGTTGATAAGACCTTGGATGCAGTCCTTGAGGAGGTTCTCCTCGTCAACGGGCTTCATACCGGACTGGGATACTTCCAGCATGATGGACCAGTAGGGGCCCTCCTTGGCCTGGCTAGAATCAGCCTTGCTTCCGTCTGCCTTGTAAAGAGTGGGCAGTTTGACGTTAGCTTCGGGCTGGTTGTAGGGCGAGTAGTTGGAGAAGATCGTGGCGCGGTAGAATGGGCAGTTGTCCTCAGGGAAATATAACCAGCACTTGTCTCCAATTCGCTCGGGGCGCTCGCCACGGATACCGACACCAATAACGTGGGTGGATGAGTAGTAAAGGCCCTTAGAAAGGGTGACCAGTTCCTGGTTGCCCATCTTCTCAACCAGGTGATCCACTGCCATGGTGTTGATCAGGTTACTGTAACCAATGGTAGTGCCGTCCTTGAGGGTGACAATCTTCTTCTCGGCGTCGACCTTGGTGACCTCGCCCTGCTTGCCGTACCGCTTCTTCTCCTTGGGGAGAGTATCAGAGACGGCGATCCAGATGCCACCGGTACCGTCTCTGGCGGGGAACCTGAAGGTAGCATTGGGGCCCCAATTTCCGGCAACCTTGTTAAGAATCACATTCTTGGTCACAAGCTTGACGTTAGGAGCAGCGACACGCTCACCGAGCCACTCGCATTGCATCTGATGTCGCTGTCAGTAACTAATCCTCTAAGGCGCTCAAAATCAAAACAGTGCATCCATACCTTAGTTGTGGGGACGGCCCACACCTTGTAGTTGTACGGCCTCATGAAGATGTCGGCAACACCCTCGCCGCAAGTGCGGAGAATCCATTCATCGAAGTTCTTAGGCTTGTCGATGGCGACGCGCGAGGCCATGGCGGCGTCAATGAGACCATCAATGCATTTCACCTGGTCCTCCTTGGGGAGCATCGAGATGTTATTCTGGAAGGGGTATGGGACCCAAAGGCCCTTGTAGCGAACATAGGAGATGCGCTGGTGGGTATACCAGTCATCGGGCTTCGGGAGGGCCTCGTCGATGCAGTCATCGAAGTACTTGTAGTGGGAGAATATGACGTGCCCGCCGACATCGTACAGCTATGATGGGCCATCGTCAGTTACTTGCGTGCCGGGGTTGGGATGGTGGACGGTCAAACTAAACGGAGAACTTACAAAGCCTTCGGGGGTGACATCAGTGGAAGCCAGGCCACCAGCCTTTTCGTTGGCGTCAACAATCAGCCATGAAGGACCATCCTGTGTATCTTGATGTTAGAAGGAGCGTCACTACTATGCGTTGGGGGCCACGGATGGCGGTGCGAGGCGGGGCGTTAGGAGCGCGAGCATACAATCTGGTTGAGACGCTTAGCGGCACCAAGGCCAGTTGGGCCAGCGCCGATAACGAGGACATCAACTTGTCTAAACGCACAGAGATTATGGCGGTTAGTTATTTTTTTCCGTTTCTGACATCTCCAGCTATCGGGTAGAGCGACGGCGGCACGGGGAAAGACTGGGCAGAAGTGCCAGTGAACTTACATGTCAGCCATTGTGGGGAAGTTGCAACGCTTTCGAGGGAAGTGCAGTAGAAATTAAGGTGCAAGATCACTGAGAATCCTGAGAGAGACCTTGAGATGTTTGGTTGATGGAGGGCGGGGAGGCTGCGGTTAAAGAAGGCCACAATAGGACAGACAGGGTAGCAACGCAGATGGCAATCCCCCTCTTCTTGTGCAGGTGGCTATTAGGGGGATGAGGTGGTTCTTGAAGGCGGTGACAACCTGTTGCTGCTTTGGCTGGTTGCTACAGGTGCCAGCCCAGACCGCGACTTCCACTTCCAAAAAAAAAGGGGGTCTAGATGGAGGGGCTAAAAATTATTTGACCCACGCAGGGATTGGGATGGTGTGGGGCATGCAGTTGAAGAATCCCGCTGGACGCTCGGACCAGCCACTTCGAACCTGCCCACATTGTGTGATTGTTTTTGCGAGGGCACACAGCAGCTATCAAAGAGAGTGTGGTGCCTCCAGGCGTGCAGGATAGCCGGAACGTTACCAGACATTCTCAGCAAAATAAGATTGCTGCAACACCAGCCAACAGCAAAACAACCAAAGAATAAAATGAGGGCATGTGGCAGATCGGAACAATGGTGGGGGTAACGCGGCGAACGTTGTATTGGCAACCAGGGATTGCCTTGGAAACATTGGCGAGGTTCCAGTCCAAAGATGTTTTGGTTTTATGGCCAGACCCTACCTATTTGTTGCTTGGTTCATATACATGTTTCGACACAGTAGGTAGAGTGTCGACGGCGAGAGGCGCATGTGGTTGGGGGGGGAGGGGGGGCGGGGATGATGGGTAACAAGGACAACCTGCGACAAGATGTTGACAACAACCGAAGCTTAAACAGCTGGAGGTTTTCCGATGGGGCCCGGTACAGTGCCCGTCTGTGACTATCTCTAGCCAGTATCATGTACTTGCCTTCGAGGTTGTTGCAATGGACATGTCATCCACATTTGACAAAGCCGGCAGCCTTGTCCTTGCTGTGGCATTTCAAGACGGTTCCACACGCTCGCCAGGAACGGGTCACAACTGCTTCCTCAAGGTTTGCAGCTGAGCTTGGTGGACAGAAAAAGGAGCTGCTTCCGCCTTTGGCGCTCCACAGCCGTGTTTCAAAGGTTAAGCACATAGGTAGTGATCGGTGAAGGATCGATGCCGCCGTCCTACTACAGTATACCAAAACATTGCGACTCAGACCTCCGGCTGACACGCCACGGCAGGCGGCTTTTTTCTTTTTCTTTTTTCTTTTTTTCTTTTTTTTTTCTTTTTTTTGTTGTTGTTGTTTGGGGGGGGGGGGTGGCGGGGGGGAGAACACAAGTACATACATACCTGAGGGCACCGGTAACCTGCAGTGTGACCCGAGCAGAAGGCGGCGAACATATGGGTGTTACCTTATCTGGATACAAACAGCGAAGTTTCCCTTTGAGATGACGGCACAGAACTCAAAACATCTTTCCCGTCTGCATGATCCGACCAGCCTGGCCTCACCAACATCTAGCGTTGGGCACGACAGAGAAACGCCAAGCGGTTCTGTGTGCCACTGTGCATCGTGCTCGCGGATCGCATGCAGCAGACCAAGAAGCATTTCGTCAATAGCCGAAGCTTGCTGATGGTGGTTTGATATTCGAGATGCAGAGACTCGCCGGAGGATGCCGCTGACTGTTGGACGTCCCTGGACCGCCACGTCTCATTTGAGGTTGCTGTAGAGGAAAGATGGGCATGGGCACGGTCTAAACATGCCTGGGGTTAGGCGTTGACATGTCCCCTCTACCCCCCGCACAGCAAAGAAAACATTATGTACAGCTGATGAGATGGTTGATGAATCAGACATGCCATGTGCCCTTGAAATGGTCTCTACTGTGTAATCTGACTGTTCATAGGATGGTGGTATGGGAACTGGACATGCCGTTCCATGTCTCTACCAAGCAATTGTCTCCCCAGGTCAATCAAGTCCATCGTCATCTCCCGCTGCAACGCAAGGATAGTATGTCCCTGTCTCTCAAAGCTTAAAAGCCATAAGGCCATTTCCTGTTTCGGTTAAGACATGATGAAATGCACTAGCGACGAGTTATTATCAACACCGAGTTGACACAGGCGGAAGCTACAACATCTGTGTTCCCAACGATGCCTTTCTAAAATCATAAGACGCGATATTAATATTATGCCTCGCGCAATGGAGCTAGTCTGTCTGTCAAAGCATTGCCGCGACTGTCAGTGCACCTGGGCTTGTTAATTGGCAGAGTCCTAGGTTCGGTAACCTTTCTAACTAAACCCGCAAGTTCCCTATCGTCGTTGTCCTGGGTTGGTTGTTGTTTTTGTCCAAAAAAAAACAAAAAAAACACACACACACACACACACACACACACACACACACACGCACGCACGCACACGCACACAAGCCGGCACACAAGCTGTTGCAATATGTACTCGGCACCCTAGCTTACAGGCGCTCCGTTTCTCGATAAAGAGGTTGATATAACAGTTACATTAATGATTTGATTTTACCTTTTTTTTGAGCAGAATTTAAAATAAATATGCTGCTTCTTGTTATAGAATTTTATAAGCATAAACGTCAAGCTACATATTTATGAAACACATATTGTTAACGAATTTACGCCCCGATTGAAGATCGCAACGCTTATAATTCGATGTCATCGAGTAGGTTTAATTAACAAACATACTGTGTATTCTTTGGGTGTCCAATCTCTAATTTCCCAGATAAAAACCTTGATCGGCATATTTCAATCCAGAATCCGGCCCCCCCCCGGCCCCCCACCCCCTGGGACACAACACACCCCAAAACACCCAATCCAGCAAAGCGCAGCCAAGCCATCCATCCACCCCCCTTCCTGTCACAGTCGCCCCCTGAAAAAAGTTCAATTACCCCCGTTCCAGAATTCCAGGCCCTGCGCTACACCACAGCACGAAAGCTCCCGTCTCTCAACCACATTGCCTCGCCTACGAAGACGGCTTCAACTCGAAGTCTTTTACGCAGACGCGTGTACCCATAAATTCACCTCTTGATTTTTCCAAACGGTTGAAGCTGGCTTGGCCATCCACTCGTTTTGCATCCGTCCCGCTCGACTACTCCGTTTACGCCCAGAACCCTGAACGCCAACACAACATCTTGACCGACATCTTCGACTTCGCTAAACCTTCTTTACCCTGACACCTGCCTCGTTCACACTTCACCACCGCACCTTGATCAATTTCACCCTTTACCTTGTCCCAAAGATCCAAGATGGGCGCCGAAGACAAGACTCGCTCCTCGGGCGATTCGCCTCGAGACAGTCTTCCCACAATCAACCCCGACGCTGAGAAACTGCAGCCGCCAAAGCCTGCACTTCACCCCGCGTTTTATGTCAGGTGAGCCAACAGAGTGTTCACGACGCGGATGCTATGCAATGCAGTGCGCCGCGCGCAGAACTCAAGCCCGATCTCGATGGCTGACGCGTAGTACTTGTTTCGCAGCATCTGGATTGCCCTCAGTTCCTCGGTCATTCTCTTCAACAAATGGATTCTCTCGACACTACAGTTCGGTAAGGACAACCCACAACGCAGGGCTGGAGGAGGGAAGGAAGATCGGAAAAGTCGATGAACGCATGCTAAGATTGCTATTCTGCAGAGTACCCGGTCATCTTGACAACATGGCATTTGACCTTTGCCACTATCATGACCCAGCTGCTTGCCCGGTATTCGACACTGCTCGATGGCCGTAAGACGGTGAAAATGACTGGCCGGGTTTACCTACGCGCCATTGTCCCAATCGGTTTCTTCTTCAGCTTGAGCTTGATTTGCGGCAATTTGACCTATCTTTATCTCAGTGTTGCCTTCATCCAGATGCTAAAGGTCGGTACACCGCCAGCAATTCGATCGCTACGAAACTTGTGCTGACTCTAGGAATTACCACCAGGCCACTACCCCCGTTGCCGTGCTTATCTCCAGCTGGGCTCTCGGTGTTTCTCAGCCAAACCTCAAGGTATTCCTAAACGTCTCGATCATCGTCGTCGGTGTCGTTATCGCCTCGTTTGGCGAAATCAAGTTTGTCTGGATCGGATTCATCTACCAGATCTTTGGTATTGCCTTTGAGGCTCTCCGCTTGACCATGGTCCAGCGTCTGCTGAGCTCGGCCGAGTACAAGATGGACCCTCTGGTTTCTCTTTACTACTTCGCCCCCGTCTGCGCCGCCATGAATTTCGCCGTAGCCCTTTTCTGGGAGGTTCCAAAGATTAGCATGGCCGAGGTGTATGATGTTGGTCTCTTCACATTCCTGCTCAACGGCCTCTGCGCCTTTGCTCTGAACGTCTCGGTCGTCTTTCTTGTAAGTCCCGGCTGCTTCATACTGAAGACTCACCTCTCATTTCTAACTATTGTTTACAGATTGGCAAGACATCATCTCTCGTCCTCACCCTCTGTGGCGTACTCAAGGATGTACTCCTTGTCGCTGCATCCATGATCATCTGGGGCACCCAAGTGACTGGCCTCCAGTTCTTTGGCTACAGCATCGCCCTTGGCGGCATGGTCTACTACAAGCTTGGGTACGAGGCGATTAAGGGTTACGCAGGTGAAGCTGGTCGGCAGTGGGCCGATTTTGGCAACCGCCGCCCCATCTTGCGCCGTATCTCGATCATCCTGTTTGCTGTTATGACGCTGTTCGTTCTGCTCGGTGGTCTTGCTCCAACTTATGCCCCCGGAATGGACCCCACCGAGTACCTCAACGACGCCAAGACAAAGATCGGCGGCATCATTAAGGCATGAAAGCGACGAACAAAAATAGACGTGGTTCTCGTGGGATTAATGCCAAACCCCTCCGCCACCCTTCTTCTTTCTTTTTTTTCTTTTTTCCTTTAATTTCCTTTCTCCATCCTCGCCACCATATGGAGTATAATACGAGCTGTTTGTGTTGTCGAAGCTCTTGCGCCCTTTTATTGAAGACCTTAGAACACTTCCAAGTCCCACCACAATCGACATATTTATTTTGATGACGACGAAAAGAACAGTATCATGGCGAGTTACGCATTGGGATAAACATAGAGCGAATTTTCCTGATTTTAATTTTTCTCTCCTCTACATTACTCTATGTATTAATTCATAGTTGTTATCTAAACAGTGGCGGAAAAGATCGGAGCTTTTATAGAAGAAACACAAGAAGGGTAGGGTGGCGGGATGGTAAAGGCAGGTTTTGGCATATACAGGCATATGAGTAGAGGGGGTCAGGAAGTTTCTAATAGCCGGGATTGACTTATGAAATATTAAAAAAAAATAACGTTGTGTATACCTACTGTCCCACGTCAACTTTATCCGGCGTCGCATCTGTAGGAGTTGAATGATATTTGTGGGAGGTGGCTTCGGAACCTAGCAGTTACTTAGTATCTATCTGTAATCAATCCTATTGCTCTGCAACCCTTGTATTATACTCGAAGAACAAGAAAGTCAGTTCCATATCGAGCTTCCAGGGAAGGAGGCCGTCAATTTCCACTACGAGGAATACCTCTCGCGCGAGAGGATCTTGCATTCCTATTACAATCCAGCAGTGCCTTGGAGAGGAGAGATACAAATTCTCGATATGAATGACGTAAAAACAGCTATCACGAAATATTCCACCGATCTCAAAAGGAAAAAAAAAGGGAAACAGAAAAAGGAAAAAAAAAAAAAAAAAAAAAAAAAAAAAGAGAGAGAGAGAGAGACGGGTGATACTTGGTGTTTGATAACAGAGTGGAAGTCTATCGTTATGTGGATGTGTACCATGCAACAGGAAGATAAGCCTCTGGACGAAGTATGCAGTGGTTGTGCCTTTTTCATTGCCCTCTGAAACGAGTCTACCTCAGTGAACGGTTTTGCCGGTGAGCGGAGTGGGTTTTATCTAAAGGGGAATGATTGATGGTTTACGTGACACTGTTTTTGGTCCTAGGTTAGCTGTTGGCCTCATTGGGTGCTGCTTGACTCGAGGAGCTAATACGAAGACATTCCTTGGTAGATAGGGCAAACAGCTAGCAAGGTATGTGTAACGATGTGCATGGAAAAAACGAATCCTCTCTCGCATCGGTTGATTAGGGAGCTGGCCATCAATCAAGTACAAGAAGACCAGGGCGCCATGTGCTCAATACTTCATTGAATCGTCCTAGATAGGTGTGTCCTCGGCATCCATTTTCACCCTTGCCAGGAACCACACTACCTGCCAGGCGAACCCCTGTTCTATATGTAGAGAGCTCCTTGGGGGGTACCTGGCTTTTTCGTCCTTATTATGCGCAACCGCAGGATATCATATGTGTGAAGAACCCAAACTCCAGGAGGGGTAGAATGAATTCGAAAACGTTAGAACTGGACCACAGCGACTGTGTCCCTCGTTCAAATTGCCGTTGAGATTTCAGCCTTAGTGAAGCTCAGAATTTTATTCACGTAAGATGCTGTGTACAGCCCCAGAGACCTGTTCGCCCCGCCCAGCCAATTGAGGAAAAAAAGACCATTTAGAACTCTGTTGGGGAAGGTTTGGTTAGCTGAAAGTAACATTACGAGTTATGAAGCTCCGAGAAAAACATACTGAGAGGGGTGAAAAACCACCGGTTCTTGCCGCTGGTGTAGCGCTCCTCCAGAACCTTCTTAACGACCTTCTTAGCATCCTCGCGCTGGGAAACCTCCTTGAAGGTCTCGGCAGAGACAGCAGACTTGAGACCCTCAAGCTCGAGAGTGTAGCGAGTGGGCATCAAGTGGTTGTAGTTGATGACCTTGATGAAAGGCTTAACCTTGGAGCGCTTCTCCTGTCTGGTCTTGGACATGCGGCGCGTGATCTTGCTGGGGTACCGCTCGATACCAGCAACGATGGCATGGCCGTATGGGTGAGTCTTGTTGCCGTTGTCGACGGGGGAGATGATGACGACCTAAAGCAATTGCTGGTCAGCATTGTTTGTGAATTATTCCTGCAAGCCCTTCCCATGTAGAAAAAGTCTTGGTCGTTCGGTGCCATCGTGCTTGTCGTCGCTACCGTTTCGAAATATAACATCCTCTTCGATCGACGTTGGCCTTTTCCATGTAACCCTTGCTCATTGGCATCTCCTAATTGCCTGCAATTCCGACTCATGGTATTCTCGACGGCAGCGACGATTGTTCACGGCTAGAGAGTATGCTCGGTGCGAAAAAATTGGCCATACCTTCTTGCCGGCATAACGACCCCGGGTGACGAGGCACACTCTAGAAGTCTTCAGGAACTTCATCTTGTCGGTTCTGCTGTTTCGAATTGGGTTAGAGACCGATTTTTCTTTTGTCTTTTTTTTTTTTTTTTTGAGATGATCCCGCTGTCGAATGGAGAGGGCTTGCGACGCGACCGACGTACCTGTTTACCTATTCCCTGAGATCGACTGCGGGCACGGAGAGTGAAGCAAGAACTGGTCTTTGAGAAGGTACCCAAAATAATTTCCAGTTTGTGGGCAGCCAAAATTCGAGCGGGCAAATGCGGGCTGGTCCGTGCATAGGCTCAGAAGGATGACTAAGAATGGTCCGTGCCCTTTGTTCCTTGGTTCAGCCAAACTGCCCCAGGTGGGGTTGGCTAAATGAGGCGTCTTTGGAAGATTTGGATTTCGGGTTTCGAGGTCCAACAACTTTCAGTTAACGGCTTCAGCATCTTGATCCTTATCGCATAACGCCGAAGCTCAACAATGGCAGGCCAGATGTATATCATCTCCCGTGTTGCGGATCCCATATTTGCCGTCTTCATCGGTGCAGCGGCGGCCGTTACCAGAATAAACCGGGAAGAGAAAGAGAAGGGCAAAACAACGCAAGAAACCCTGGATGCATTCCGTCGGTATGTTTCCATGTCTGTTTATTGCTGTCTCGCCTATGCTTACTACCCTATGTTCTACAGCCGGGTTGGCCTCTCAAAGACCTCATAATGGTAATCAGGACTTTCGCCTCTCCATGTATTGCGAACCGATCCATAGACAACGAGACCCAAAGAGCTCCAAGATCCGCGCGCCCGTATAATATCAAAAACAAAGCAACCATTATCGGCTCATACAAGAACGACTCGGCCACTACCCTCACGCAGAATAGTCCGGCCCGTACTCTCGTTTCATTGCCTCCCGAACCATTTGTCCGCAGAGCTTCGCGGTTGGGTTGGTGCTCACTGCTAAGCCCTTGGCAATCTCGCTGCCATATCTGGCACCCATGGCAAAATCACTCGAGGCATGCGTTTCGAAATCTAACTTGGACCACTTGGCCTCTCTCCTTGAGGCATTTACCGAGAGTGAATTTGACCCCATCAGCTTGGAGGTCATTAAATATATGGCGGCTCGTTGCGTGTAAGAATTGCGGAGTGTCCTAGCGACCTGTGGTGACAGTTTTGAGTATGCCGTGACGGGGGCCAGCAGCGAGATTGCGTAGTCCAAATCGCTCAATGCTGTCTGTGCCGCCTCCAGTCGCTCGGTATCGTCAACATCGTGCAGTAATGCTTGCGGCAATCTAGGGGCATTGGCCACCAGCATCGAGTCACCATACAGCCCTCTCAATGCTTGAACTCTGTTGTTCCGAGCACTCGCATATTGTGGGTAATCCTGGATCAACTGACCGAATCCCTCAACTGCCTTCCGATAGCCTTCGACACTATCGGCCTGAGACCCGGGTTGGCTGGGCTGCACTTTTGGACTCTCCAATCTTTGAAGCGACATGATGATCTCGCGTTCTTGTCTGGAAATGCGTTCGTATGTTTCTGGGTCGGAGATATACGGGTCCTTTGGAAGGTTTGGGTCGACCTGAATGGCGAGCGATGGATCCGATTCGGGGTCCTTTATCTTCTCAAGGACATTGATGTCGCGCTGGCTCAACGATACGTATGCCATCCTGACTTGAGATGTGCTGAGAATATTGTTTGTGGAAATGGCAGGACGCGAAAGTTTGAGAATTTGGTGGTGTTCAGTTGCTCTGATTGGAAGCGAAGACTCTCACAGTGTGGTGGAATTAGGTCTTGTTTGTGAAAAGGCTCTCAATGGCAGCGATAGGCACTTTGTGTTCTGTTTGCAATGTGTTTGAGATGTTCTCGGTGCCCACTGAACTATGAGGGGCAAGCTCTGGGAGTGCCGGAAGAGGACCAAGGTATCGACAGGTCACCTGAGTCGGTCATTTCGGCCCTCGATTGTCGACTTACCAACCGCAACCGCCGAAACTGTCGAATGCACGGAGTGATCTCTGTCGCCCCAAGGACGGTCAGCAACGGCCAGATGCCGGCGTTGGTGCGCCGCCTCGGCCAGGTGCGGCTTTGTTCGGCTTTCGCAGGCGATCAGCGCTACGGTGCGTTTCCGCGTCCCCACAACCCGACGTGCGTCCTCTATCCCGCAAACCGCATTTCCTCGACTCGGCTTTATTATCGTTCATTGTTAGGGAAAGATCACTAGCATTGGGATTGGGTGTGGTTCCGTCTGAAGGTGGAAGGTGTCCCCCTGCAACCGTGGGGTGTCAGGAATCAAGAGATCCTGGTGGAAGCCAATAGGAAGAGCTGGAAAGGAAGTTGTTGCAGCCTCCTTTTGGAAAGTGGCCCAACGCATTCGTTATGCAAACGTAAGAGACTGAGGTCTTTGCTTGTCTGATACGTAGCATAGAACGCCTGAAGCCGTTACCCGTAGGCTTCATACCTAATTCAATTCGGGAAAAGGGCACCAAAAACCATAGCCTCTGCTCCCGGGCCACTAGGTCTGTGACGTACTCCGGGGGGTGTGGTAATGTGTTGCCGGTGTTGCTTATTCTCCGTTACCATTAACGGAACCCGGGGAAGCCAAGGACCTTTTTAAGCCGGTCTATACTTTCTATAAATGCACCTGGTGCCCTTTTAGTTTTGTTGGATATTTTTCAGATATACTCTTTGCTCATCAAGACGCATATCAATTCATTGGTCTATCATCCCCAAACCCCTCCAAAAAAATCATATCTTTCGCCCTCTCCCACACGTCATTCTCA
Source organism: Cladorrhinum samala (assembly GCA_033576145.1). Lineage (NCBI taxonomy): Eukaryota > Fungi > Ascomycota > Sordariomycetes > Sordariales > Podosporaceae > Cladorrhinum > Cladorrhinum samala. The sequence goes on along the minus strand of MU865058.1, from coordinate 29,372 downwards.
TCAACGACAGTTTTGTGAGCATGTCCCCTTCAGCCATCTCGGAGTCCACGACAAACTCAGACTCATACGCCCCTTCGGGGGCGTCCGACTACGCCGTTCAAAGCCAGGCAACCAACTTCAACGGCTACGACCACGTTACTTGGTGGGTCGGTAACGCCAAGCAGGCCGCCTCCTATTACAACAGCTACTTTGGCTTCAAGACCATCGCATATCGTGGCCTCGAAACCGGCAGCCGATACTTTGCATCATACGTCGTTGCCAACGGTGATGTTCGCTTCGTCTTTACCTCTCCCCTCCGCTCGCACAAGCACCTGCCCCAGGATGAGCCCATCTCAGAGGAGGAGAAGTCCCTGCTCCGTGAGATTCATGAGCACCTCGAGAAGCATGGTGATGCGGTCAAGGATGTGGCATTCGAGGTAGACCACGTCGACGGCGTCTATGACAGGGCTGTAGCGGGCGGTGCTGACTCGGTCCAACTTCCGCTCACCAAGGGTGACAAGGAGCATGGATTCGTCCGCACCGCTGTCATTCGCACCTACGGAGATACCACACACACGCTCATCTCACGGAAGGATTATCGCGGAACTTTCCTGCCCGGATACAAAGCGGCCTCTCACCCGCCCTCGAAGATTTCTTATCCTGATATCAACCTCAACCGTATTGACCACTGCGTCGGCAACCAGGACTGGAATGAGATGGTCAAGGCTTGCGCATTTTACGAGCAGTGCCTCTCGTTCCACCGATTCTGGTCGGTGGATGATAACCAGATCTGCACTGAATTCAGTGCGCTTAGCAGTATTGTGATGTCCAGCGCCAACAACGTGGTCAAGATGCCGATCAACGAGCCCGCGCCAGGAAAGAAGAAGAGCCAGATTGAAGAATACATCATTTTCAACTCGGGACCAGGAGTACAACACATTGCTCTACTGACCGACAACATCCTTGAAACTGTAGCCGCCATGAGGGCCCGAGGTGTCGAGTTCATCAACGTCCCCAAGAGCTATTATGACACGATGCGGATGAGACTCAAGACGGAGAAGAGGGACTGGGAGCTCAAGGAAGAGTTTGAGACTATCGAGAGACTGAACATCTTGATTGATTATGATGAGCGGGGATATTTGTTGCAACTCTTCACAAAGCCATTAATGGACCGGCCAACCGTCTTTGTGGAGATTATCCAGCGGAACGAGTTTGATGGTTTTGGGGCAGGTAACTTCAAGAGTCTATTTGAGGCGATTGAGAGAGAGCAGGCTGAGCGTGGAAACTTGTAGGTTTATTAGGAAGGAGGCATAATGTACATACTATGATACGGCGTCAATTGGGGAATACGGTTTGACATTTTCTTGGATGGGATAGCTTTGATGACGAAAAAACTGATTTATTATTTCGCTCTTCAAGTTGATGATATTGTGAAAATGAGTGGGTGAATTATGTTTATAACAGGCCTTTGCTGGGTGATGGCACCTGGCCCGCCTCAAATCAGTTATCAGTGACCTTTTATAGTCTTCTCAAGTCTAGGCATCAAAACCGATCGTTGCTCAACAGAAATATTTTTTTTATTTTTTTGCCACTGGATACTAACTTCGCCTATCGAACATCATCATTTATATTTATGTATATATATCATAGACTCCCGGTGTGCTCACCATGAAAAGCGGGCACGCCGTTCAGTTCCGCCGTTGGCTGGTGCACTGAAACCTTGGCGGCAGACTCTTCTCGCGCCAATCAGCCTACTGTGTAGAGGAACCAAAATATGGGGTTTATTATTTCTTAAATCCATGGAAATGCATACACTACATACATAGGTATAGATTTCCTCCCAGCCATCCTGAAGAAGCGGTCCAGTTCGGCGTCACCAACCTTCTCGTCAATAGCGTCATGCCAGTGATGGAAAACGGGAGACAGCACATACAGTATTTTACCGTGTAATCATGACCACGAAGTCACGATCCGTAGAAAATCGACATGTTTTACAGATCAACAACTCCGCGGCGTTGTTCTAGTCACTTGAACGCGTCAGTTTCCACTGTCTCACAGGCCGTAAAACCGACAAATAACGACAAACAATGGCAGTTTGCAACCCCTTGCAGCAGGGACAGTTGCCGTGACTTTCACCCTGGCTTGCCCCGCCCCAAACCGCTTTTTCTTCATCGGTTTTGATAATCCCTGCCGCCTCTGACGTCATGCCATTTTTGGCTTGAGGTGGCAGATCGACAATCTTCAATTATGTGAGCGGGACCTTCCCATGTTGGTCATCCGAATTTCCTCATCGCCCATCCCATCTTTTTATTTTCTTCGCCAATTGATAATAAACTTGGGCTGATCTAACTTTTCTCCAACGCAACGGATGTCGCCATGCAGCTAAGGTATGTACCACCCATTCCCCATCCCCACCTCACTCTTAATTATTTTTTTTTTTTGGCGAATATATATATATATATATTTCGGGCTTGCTTCAACATAACAGCTGAATTTGAAATGTGTTCAATCTCAACTTGGATGTCATGCCCGACATCCGAAGCCTTCGCCCAAAAAAGTCTACGATGGCGGATGTTCGGCATGGACAAAAGGCAGTATTTGTAGTAGTGCTAGATGGATATTGAAATTCCCGTCTCTCCCAGGTTGCGGGATGTGTGCGGGTGGGGTGGGCTTCAGGTTGGTCGGGGACCACGCACTGCTCCCCGATGAGACACCTGGTTTGTCTTGTATACCTAATATTCCCCAAAAATACCCAGAGAATATCCAGTTACGGCCATGCCGACATCAGCCTAGGGAGCTGAAATGACAGCAGCAGACCTATTCCCCAATCATTTATAATTGGCCGCTGCATCATCATGCACATAATGGCGTTGGGAAATTCACATCCAAACAATACAAGTACACTAATAAATTACCGCTCCTCGTGGCTTTTCGAGAAGGAAACAGTCCGATCTGAGACATCCTAAAATGGCAGAGTCCCAGGAGGCAGGAAGCGACCAGGGTCCAACAGGGAGGAGAGAATAAAAAAAAGCAAGGAACATGACAGCGCGCTGGGGACAGAGCACGGAGCACATTTCCACAGTTTCCACCTCCAAAGGCAATAAACCGCAAACCGACCGGGGAGCAAACAAATGCAAAAATGGAGATGTGCATGCAACAGGTGGTTTTGTTCGATGCAGTGTGCATTTGCTTTGCCTCTTGGGTTTCTATCAGTAGTGTAGGGGGGAAAAATAGGCACTTGCGAGGATCGGATTCGGTGACCTGTCCACTCCGGCGGTGCTCGAGGCGTCTCATCTGTCGCCGCCTTTGCTTGCGCATAACGTCATAGTTCCATAGTCCCCCTTTTAGGCCAGTGCCTTGGGGGAGGTGGCCCACGGGCGTTAACCAACTTTCAAATCCACCGAACCACACGACGCACCATCCTCCACCGACCACGCGCTTCCAAACCCACCAGGGCCACCGCACACCACAACCCACAGACGCCAATACTTCCTTTCCCGTCTGCAACTTAGGGATTCAGGTCCCCCCCCCCTCCGACAAAGAGCGTACCTGATCTTACATGGCTTTGGTTGCTGCAATGATCTGAACCTGACTACCTCCTTCCATTCTTCGCATGAGCATTCTACAGATTCCAACAGATCGTACACACCAATTTCCATCTTCCGTACCAGTTGGCAACCACCACCGCCATCACCCGCATCCTAACCCTTCCCACCTTAGTCGTTTTAGCGGTGGCGTCCCCTTCCTTGGTCTCGTCTCATATCTAACCTCTTTTTTTTTTTTTTTTTTTCTTCCAAATACGACTCGACCAAGAGTCGCATGTTTGCTTGAGCCCCCACTGTAGGTCCTATTTTGTTTCGATCTCGTCTCTGGGCCCTCTCCTGAGCTCTGCAGCCAACGCATGCACCTCTACGTCCTCGGTGTTGCGCAGTCACCTGCCAACGACGTCATCAGGAAGCAGCGATACAGTCTTGATGAGGAATGCGCTGGTGGGCGGCCAAAGCAAAGAGATTGTGGAAATCTAGGAAAAAGTCAACAAGTAACACATCCCGCGCAGGCGAAACTTCAACAACGACAACAATATCAACAACAACAACAGCAGCATCGTCCACGAGAACCGACACCTCTGACACTGAGAATGGTCTGCTTCCGCCTGGGTCTTTTTCAGTGACTGCCAAAGAACAACAAATGCCGGCCGATCTGGGAGGCAGCAGAGGGTCCACGCCGTCTCACCTCTCCGACCCGGCCCCTCAATCCTCCGGCAAGAAGTCGATCGTGTTCAAAGAGCATTCGGAAAAGGATGGCCAGGCCAACAGGGGCAAATTCGCAGAGGTGGAGCGGGAAGTCGAGTTTGGAAATGCGCAGCGGCAGCTGAATGAGTACCGCGAGAACCTAGCGAGACAAATGGAAACGAGGCAGACGCCAGGGAGGGGAGTTGTGGTACCAGTCCACGACAAGCTGCGTGTGTCTCCCATTCTGGAAGAGAGCTCGCCTCCACAGCAGACGTCCGAGTCAGAGCCGACTACGACATCGACCGAGTCTGGCAACACTGTTCGAGGGATGCCCACGCCGAGCATGGTAGCTAGGACGCCGTCATATCCATTTCCTCGCATGACGCCTCCCGCCTTCATACCGTCGTCCATTCATCGGCCATTCACCACGCTTTCACCAACAAATCCACCAGTGGGACCTGGGGCTCAGTCTCCGTTTGATGCGTTTAAGGGCCATGACAGCGTTTTATCGAATCCTTCGACTCCAGCTTCCACGCTGACTTTTCTGCCTACTGGAGCGTCGCACCCAACAGCGGACCAATATGACTTTCCGAGTCCGAATTTGTATGACCTAACCCTGATGCTGTCAGCTGAGCCTGGCCTCGACGCTTGGTGGAATACTGTTGTTCAGATAATGGTTGAGGTATACAGGGCTGAGAGAGTTACGCTTGCAGTTCCGGCTGACTCGACAGATATTGAGAATGTTCCATGGGGCCAGAAGGCAACTTTCAACGCTCACCGTGAAGATGATTTGAGTTTAGCATATCTGGCCAGGGGCTCGAGCGTTTTGCCTGGCAGCAATAACGACGATTTTTCAGAGAGCATCTCACAAGTCGGAGACCTCACAAGATTACAGGAGCCCATACGGCCCGGACTGCAGAGCAGACACTCGTTTACCTCGTTTGAAGACAAAAAGGACAAGCGGACAGCTACCAATGAGCGAAATCTGCCTCACCCGCGCCGTCCCAATCTGCCATCACGGAGCAAAACCAGCGTCGGAACTACAGCCCTTCTGGGACGTGACTTAGTCGATGACCGCGATCAACATCATCCGGAACTAAGTGAAAAAGTGCTCGAGGAACACGATGCGCTGGAAGAGGAGCGTCAGGAAATTCCCAGCTGGGAAGCACCGTTTACCGCCCCCAGAGAGGGCCACGGTAAGGTGCTGAACGTGCTGCAAGCGCTTGACTATGAAGCCGATCCGTTGATTGATCATAATGGCGTGATGCGGGTCCTTGAGCGTGGTAGAGTCGTAGCACTCACCAGAACCTACCCATATCTTGGGCAAGCTGCTGCAGAACAGCCAAAGAGCGCTAACTCCAAACCCACAGCAGCCAGACCAAAATCACCCGAGGAGGGTCGAAGAAGGTCGAGGAGGCCACGATCTGACTCCGCGTCTAAGCTCTCATCACTCCTTGGGAGTGCAACCACCTTTTCTCATGTCGCGAGTCGAACAGCGAAAGCACAGGCAGACAAGACGGACGATGGCAATCGAAAGTCACCTCCTCGCCGATATGAGGAGTTTGAACAAACACCACCCTCGCCATGGTCGCAGTCTCCGGCACCGTCTCCTGCCATCAGGCCTGAGCCTAATGAAAATCCATTTTTCACAGATGCAATGGTCGACGAGGACTCTTTCAATCCATCGCCTGCTCAGCCCGATTACTCAGCAATACGGCCGCCCGAAGCGATCGGAGTCGACAACTCGTGGACCGTTTTGCACATACCATTGACTCATGTTCTTCTGTCAAAACCCAACCCAGCTTTCAAGCTGGATCCATCGCTTATGGAGCAAAAGATCTTCGCAAGAAGCAAGATCGGTGATACTTCGACGGTTCAGAGCTCTTCTCCTGAACGTCCGCTCAACGAGAAGCATGCACCAATCGCTATCCTCTCAATACTCAGCCCGATTATTCCGTATCCTTCGTCTCTCCGACACTCGCTGGAGTATCTTGCTCCTCATCTCGCTACGTCTTTCTCCATGTGTCGGCACTATACAAACCTCGAGATTGAATTGAGCGGCTTACAGAAGCGTAGACCTCAGACAGCAGGTTTCGGCGCCCTTGGTCCCGATGGACGTCCTCTTGCCGATCCTACCGCTCTCGCTTCAATGGCATACGCCACGGAAGACGCCGCATCTCGGGAATCAATGGCCGGTAGCATTACCAGCCCAAGTGATTACTCCGGTCCCTCACGGAGCACTGCAGGTTCGCCGGCTGGAACGCCCGGCTGGGATCCAACGTCACGGGGATTGCTAGCAGACAAGAGGGCGCCGCCCGCGAGTCCTGCTCCAATGGCTAGTATGTCTGGTGACAGTTACTTCAACTCCATGCCCAGGACGGGCGCGGGAAGCAGCGGGCATCGAACGAGGCGAAACTCTAAGGAAGGTGAGCGGAAGTCTTCGCTGCGGCCTTCTGGAGGAAAACAGGATGCCGTTGCTTTCAGCCCAGGCACAAGTGACGTACAGGGTGCCGATTCTGCTCGACGGGATTCAGAAGAAACCAAACGGCCGAATGCAGCTACCGATGCCTCGCTTCACGAGTCGGGCGAGTCCGCGGCTGGTGACAAGAAACCGACGGGCGCGCCCGCATCAACGCATCGTCATACCCAACTACACTCGTATGGAGCCGATTTTGCGTCCACCTTTCAGTCTCTACCGCCCAGCTCGACAATTGGCAGAGCCCCTTCTGTGCAAGTACCCTCGAGAACTGGCTCACTGTCTCAGCCACAGGGCGAAATGACACCTCCGTCAGACAAGCTCAAGGGTTTAATACTCGACTCGCTGCCGGCCCATGTCTTTGTCGCTCTTCCGCAGACCGGCGAGATCGTGTGGGTCAACAGCAGATTCCTTTCGTATCGTGGCCAGACTTCAGGCGACTTGGCAGCTGATCCGTGGGGTAGCATTCACCCCGACGATCGTGACGAGTATCTTCGGACTTGGAGCTTGTCGGTTCGAACTGGTGAACAGTTCTCGAGAACAGTTCGGATCCGGCGTTTTGATGGGGCCTATAGGTGGTTCTATGCTCGGGCAGTGGCTTCGAAAGATAAGCGCGGAGTTATAATGCAATTCCTCGGCTCGTACATGGACATTCACGACCAGCACATTGCGGAACTCAGGGCCGCACGACAAGAGGAGATCGAGGCGTCGGAGGCCAAGCACCGCCTACTTGCGAACCTCATCCCCCAAATCATTTTCACGGCGACTGAAGATGAAGGCATTACCTTCGCCAACGAGCAGTGGTTGTCATATACAGGCCAAAGTTTTGAAGATGTTTTGGGACTCGGATTCATGGACTTTGTCCACCCCGATGACCTTGCCAAGTGCCAGATACCCCCCGATAGATCGCCAAGCCCGACTGTGAAAAGTGAGCAGAAGGGTCACGGATATTCGGGCTCGGTCGACAGGACGTCATTCAAGGGTTCAAAAACACCTAGTGTTTCTGATATCAACATTCGTGGTATCCATCAAGCTCTGTCACGAAATAACAGCTCAAGCAGCAGCTCGGTGTATGAACTCCCGACAGCTAACCTGACGGCGCTCGCCAGGAAAGGAGTGATAAGAGTCTCAACTGACAGCAGTGGCCGACTCTCGTATACTACCGAAATACGGTTGCGCTCTAAGAGTGGTGAATACCGATGGCATCTTATTCGGTGCGTCGAGATCGACAACGTCGACTTTGGCAATGGAGCCAGTTCCTATTTTGGCTCCGCCACCGACATTAACGACCTGAAACTTCTCGAGACCAAACTCAAGGAGGCAATGGACTCCAAAGGCCGGTTCCTCAGCAACATGTCACATGAAATTAGGACCCCGTTGATAGGTATCTCTGGGATGGTTAGTTTTCTGCAGGACACCACATTAAACGAGGAACAGAGGGATTACACCAACACGATCCAGACCAGCGCGAACAGCTTGCTCATGATCATCAATGATATTCTCGACTTGTCCAAGGTGGACGCGGGAATGATGAAACTGAACTACGAATGGTTCCACACCAGGTCTCTGATTGAGGATGTAAATGAGTTGGTATCGACCATGGCTGTTGCCAAGCGCCTGGAACTCAACTACGTCGTAGAGGAGGACGTGCCTTCTTGGGTCAAGGGCGATAAGGTGCGGATCCGACAGGTCTTGCTCAACGTCATCGGAAATGCTATCAAGTTCACCAACGAGGGTGAGGTCTTTAGCAGATGCAAGGTTATCGTCCCCGATCATGAAATTTCGCCGAACGAGATCATGCTGGAATTCTCTATCATCGATACGGGCCGCGGTTTCTCCAAGGAAGAGGCTGAGCTGATATTTAAGCCGTTCAGCCAGATCGATGGTAGTAGCACGCGGCAGCATGGTGGAAGTGGTCTAGGTTTGGTCATTTCGAGACAGTTGGCTGAACTGCATGGTGGAAAGATGGAAGGGACTGCTGTGTTGGGAAAGGGGTCGACGTTTACCTTTACGGCCAAGTTTGGTCTGCCTACCGAGTCAGATCATCCCGATGGATCATCGATTCCCCAACCAACTCCGGGATTGATGCGGGAGGTTCCCGTGTCTCCTGTTCGGTCACCCCTGTCTACGAGCTTCCACAGTGCGCTGCCGTTCAGCCCGTCACCGAGCGACCAGGGCCACAGATCGCCCGCCATGGCTTCTAGCGGCAGCTCAGAGGTGTCTATGAACTCTGCGCGGACGCATCTGACGGAAAGGTCGTCGATGTCCTCAGTGAGCGGATTGGCACGCTTCAGCGAAGCTGCTCGAGCAAGTGGACAGGACTTATCTCAGATGAAGTTGGAGATGCCGTCAAGGCGAGGATCTCCGGATACCAACCCAACACCAATGAATCTCCATGACACCCAGAAGAATGCCAATTCGCACAACCGCTCACTTAGCGAACCGTTCCGTCCACCACAAATCTACTCAATCCTCATTATTTGCCCGCAGACACACAGCCGCGAAGCGACGACCAAACACATCGAGATGACTCTTCCTAAAGACATTCCTCACCAAATTTCCGCCGTCGCTTCCGTGTCTGAAGCTCGGGCTCTGGTCAAGGACAAGTCGATCAACTTCACACACGTAGTGGTCAACCTACCCACCGCGGAGGAAATCATTTCATTGATGGACCAACTCATGTTGCTTAAGATCCAGCCGACTGTTCTGATATTGTCAGACTCTGTCCAGCGACAGGGAGTGCTGAAGCAGGTGACGGGCACCAAGTACGAATCGATCTTGACTTCTGATCCGCAGGTGACGTATATCTATAAACCGGTGAAGCCTTCGCGTTTCGCCGTGATTTTTGATCCAGCAAACGAGCGGGATTTGAGTATAGATAGGAATAGGTCGACGGCTCAGAGGCTTGTGGATAGTCAGAGGCAGAGCTATATCGACATGGAGAGGAGAATGGGTGGTAAGGGGTACAAGGTGCTACTGGTTGAGGATAATCCGGTGAATCAGAAGGTGTTGCACAAGTATTTGAAGAGAGTAGGGTTGGAGGTCGAGATGGCTGGCGATGGCGTTGAGTGCATGGAGATTGTGAAAGAGAGAGGATGGGGGTGGTTTTCGTTGATTTTGGTGGGTCCTTTTCCTTTACTCTCCCATCTTTCTCGTAATAGTACCTTTTTGGCTGACCAAGTGTACATCTAGTGTGATTTACATATGCCCAGAAAAGACGGATATCAAGCCTGCAGGGAAATCAGGGAATGGGAGAAGAAGGAAAGGGAGAAGACGGAGACCAAACCCGGGAGGATTTTGCCAATCATTGCGCTGAGCGCCAACGTGATGAGCGATGTGCAGGAAAAGTGCATCGAGGCGGGGTTTAATGATTATGTGACGAAGCCAGTGGATTTTATTGATTTGAGCGGGGCGTTGTCGAAATTCTTTTAATGTTGAGAAACCCCCCTCAAAATAGAAAGAAAAAGGGATAGGTGGCGGTTATAGAGGGCGGGGGTGTTGGTTTGGGTTGTGGTTGGTATTTCTTGGTAAGGTTGACTCTATGGTTTGATATGGCTATGGTATGGTATGATTATACGTTAGGGGAAAGGATGGGAGGGGAAATCTGCTTTTCTTCTTTTTTTTTTTATTCTTTTTTTAATCTTTTTTTTCTTGGTGCTAGTGGACGTTGATGTGGGAAAGAAATATTTCACGAGTTGTTGTTTCGTTTTTGGGGCGATATGGGGAGAGAACGCTTTGTGGGGGTTATACAGAGAGGTTTTAAGCAAGAAAGACGGAAGAGGAAACATGAAAATACCAAAGTTTTTGTTTATACCCCCCCCCCCAGCCCTTTCGTCTCCTTATTTGTTATATTTGCCTTTTTTTTTTTTTCCTTCGGGCATGAGCGGTGGGTGATTGGAAGGGTCATTTGGTTCAACAACTTTTCTAATATTTTCCACCCCATTTATAATTATGTTTACCTTTTTTTATTTTTCTCTTTTTTTGTCATAAAATAAAGGAGATGAAATGGCATTGTAAGATATCAAGAATTGACAGTTAGCAAGACCCTTTTATAGCACATTAGACAAACGGAAGAGGTCGAAAATGGAAGACTTACATCATAATAGACGGTTATAATGTACATATATTAAGAGAGAGGGAAATATTCCGAGATAAAGTTTGCATTGATTGTTGATGTTGGATGTTTTTTTTTTCTTAGATCACGAATATGAATCTTTGCCATTTTCGGTGTGGCTTTATCATTCTTTCAGTTTTATATATTTTAGAGCAAAAACACATCTAACAATTGGGGAACAACTTTTTTTTGGGGGGACGGGGGGGGCATGCTTTGTGGTGCAGGAAATGAGTGACAATTGTGTATTGCGTACATGACAATGATCGGTTAGTGAATGCATTTATCAAGAGCCAAGGCGAATCATGCAAACAATATGGCTTATTACTCTGATATTTACTGGTCGCAAAAAGATGAGGGAAGACACTTTCAGACTGAGCTGGGACCTGTTGGTTGTCCGGAGTGGATAGTGTATGCATTACACTCGGCTCGCACCGCTTCGAGCCAATCGGAGCCTTTCATGCATGGTTTTTCTCCAACGCCTTCACATTAACTATTTTATCTCCAGCTGAGATTACTCCGAGGGCTTGCTTTGCTCAAGTTAAATGTTGACGGCGCATCTGTGCTGGCTCATTGTGAGCATCTCTTGCCCTGCCGAGATATATCAGTCTGCACGAGATAAGATGATGTATACCGAGTAAAATTTTGTTATATGCGTTTTGGGGTTGGGGACTCACCGGGCTGTATGTTTTCCCCATTGAGGCCCCGGGTGGAGGGCATGGATTCACAGAAGCAGAAAATCGACTCGGAAAATATTAATTGTCAACAAGACGCCAATCCTGCTTTTGTTGAACCCATTTCAGCAGCTAACAGCAAATCCCCTGAACAGGCAGCTATTTAACTAACCAAACCAAGTCTAAAAATGCGGAACTTCCACTGACATCTCCATCAACCCCTCCTCGCCGGCCTCCCCCCCCCCTCCTTCCCCGCTCTTCGACAAAATCAAACTCAACCATACAAACCAGAACTAAAACAGCAACATCACGCGCGCCTCTTTTGTTAATGGTGGCCCGTTTTCATCCCTCCTGATCACCCAGGAAGGCTGTGGTTGGTCCATTTTTGGCAGGTTATTCTCGGGCCATCCATCAGTGAGTTTGCAGAAAAATGACCGACCCCTACCTAGCTCGTGCTGAGTGGTGATCGAAAGAAGCGCAAACATTTAGTGTATTCTCCTCCCCCCCCCCCCCAACCGCCAAAAAGAAAACAAAGAAAAACCGATCTGTTGTTTGTTGTCGAAAAATACGCTTTTCAAGCGGTGCAAAAACGGCACATTATAGAAAAACTACCTTTTATTAAAAGCTGGGTTGGTAGCTCATAATTAGCGCTAAGCTTTCAGTACACAAGGTAGCTACGGAGTATGTATGCTTCCTACTGGCCCCTCCCCACTACCTACCTAGCTACCTAAGTAAGCACCGGACATATTCAGCGACCTCATTATTCGCCACCATTACAAAATCATAAACGGTAGTTAACTCGTGGCAGTTGATTCCGCCTCGTAAATATATATATATACATATATGTAAATATTCATATTGTATATAAAAAAAAAAAAAAAAAAAAAAAAAAAAAAACTGAATCACGCAATGCTGTTCCCTCAAATTGAGTGATGCCTCAAGTCAGATGTAAGCTGAGTGAAGATTGATATGCCCCGCTCGCAAACACCCCCCCTCCCCCCACCCCTCCACAGAAAAAGAAAAAAAAAACCAATGGAAAATATATCGGATGGAACGAATCAAACACCAACGGCAACTGCTTGTAATTGCGACGGCTGAAAAAAAAAAAAAAAAAAAAAAAAAAAAAAAAAAAAAAAAAAAAAAAAAACCTGGGCAAACTAGAAGGCCGGTTGGTTTTTGAGTGTAGCCAATCGGTCCTTCATCAACCTGGAATCTTATTTATTTTTTCCCCAATTACCGTCCGTATCCCAAAAGGTTTTTTTCCGACTTTTCATACGGTGGGGAGGGATGGATTGGTTGAGTGGATGACTGACTGACTGACTGACTGACTGACTATATGTATGTATTAATCATTGAGAAATATGCGAGGCATAGCAGGCCGAGCGAGTAGGTATTCAACAAGGGGAAAGCCAACCGCCCATTTGCCTCGAGCAAGCGATAAAAAGGAACCCCCCCACCCAAAAAAAAAACCCCCCGTTGTTTACGGATAACGGGGTAGACAGTCCGGAGGGGGGGGGCTCGTTCTGGCCTTCCATGTCGAAGCAGGTATCCAGCAGCAGCAGTCATTCCATCTCTCTAGGCTTATTTTGATACTGGCACCCCCCTCCCTTTCCCCAAGCATATCAGATCAAAACTCACATGCATAATATCTCAATTATAGCCATCATTTAATGTACCATTTCCATTTTCAGCTCCTAATCGGTTCCGGATTATGTTAATCTATGGTATTGGGAAAGACGCATTTTGTTGGTTTCGGCCATGAAAAAAGGAAGTGAGGAGGAACTAGTAAAATAAGAGACGAGAACCAGACTTGGACCGTGCGTGCCCGCTCGATGTAACCCGAATTTGTAAGTGGCTGTTTTGGATGCTGTTTGGCGCGACAAGCCCCAGAAATGGCATGGGCCGCTTACAAGGAAAATAAGGGGGCGACGTTCGTTGTTGTGCTGACGACGTGTTCTACATCACCACCACCACCACCACCACAAGAAACACTTCCCCAACTACCAATCCCACCACGCAACCTCCTTTCAAAGCCACTAGTCTTCTTTCTCCCTAATAAGTGGGTGAAAGGGGGGGGGGGGACTATCACAGATTCGGGGCCTTTGGTTCAAGTGATACGTCCAAATAAATCCGGCCGTCCTGGTGTCCGATCCTCTTCGCCATGGGAAGGTTCGAGATATGACTCCTGCATCCGGCTCCTGCTGCGTCCCGCCCTGGGCCAAGCAAGCAGCCACAGAAACACGAGGGACGATGGTAGGATGCGACCTGGGATATTGGCTAGGCATGTCTGCCAAAAATTCAACTGCACTTTATATAGTTCGGGTGGGTTGTTCTCTCCTTTACCGTCTTCTGGGCAGGAAAGCTCGTGCTACCTACACGCGCGTCTCCGTACATCGGAAGTCCGATGAGCCTGTCGTTTCCCTTCCACGCGTTTGACTGTTCTCGAACCTCGGCGGCGGAGTTATGCAAGTTGCACTTCCAATAGGCATTCAATGCCGTGTTATGGATACCAACATGCTCTGAAGAATATCATGAAAAACGCTGCGATTTAATTCTCTGCCATGAATGCCGAGCTTGGCTGAAGATAACGATGGGTCGTGCCATTGAGTTGCTCGGATGTTGCGTACCACCGTGCGCCAAACCGGATGAGCCTCATCAAGAGTCTGGACCAGCTTCGAGCGATGCTCTTATACTCTCTCCAGTCCCAGTAGCTCGGAGGCCAATAGTCTTCGCCAAACTGTGCCTGCATTCCTATGAAGTACGGGAGGATGGAATCCATCAAGTTTATTCATCCATCACAAAAGATGGGAGTTAGCTATTTGGGAAGGAATGAGACAACCGGTTGTCAGGTGACAAATCAAGCAGTTACCCAAAATTACACTCAAGGCGAATCGATAGAGAGGAGGGCCTAGCAATCCTGGTTGCGCTACGGCCCGGGAAGATCATTTGCTTCCGAACCTAACATATTCCACCGCCGGGAATTTGCTCATTTTAACAGACAAAGGCTGGGGAATGTGAGATGTGAACTCAGAAAGGCCGACAACGAGGGTGTCTTGAGTAATAAGCCTCTGTACCTTAAGTTGTGTGGGGTGGTACTGCTCCAGGCGAACAGGTTCCGGTGCCACCTCAATCGCAAGATTTACTGAGTAGGAACTGGCCTCGTTTCAGGTTGATATCAACCAGAAAACACCGGCTCCAACCACAGAAGTCTGGGCCGGGAATATGAGCGCCACATACGCCAGCTCTGGAGGAGGGGGATTGATGACTGTTGATGTTACAAACTGGCTTGAAATTCCAGAGGATGCTGATGTGTATTGTGGCTGTCTACTGCATGTCCGTCTTGTTTTATGTCATTGATAGAAATGAAATATCATAGGCTCGATCCTTGGCCGGAGATCTGCTAGATGGGGGCTGCTTGCGCGTAGCTTGCTTCTGCCTCGAGCAACATAAGCTGCCTGGTTTTATCTGGTTGGCTGCTGTCAGTGTTTGTAGCCAACACATGAGTGTTCCTTTTATTGCTGTATACAGAGGCTTGGCTCAAAGTAGTGTTCTTGAGACGAAAATGGCGGCCAAGGCAACCTTTAGGGCCTATCCTTGGAGACTTGGTGTCCAGAGGCATTTCCGATGTAGACACAGCAGAGGCCCAGGCAAAGTTTGTTGGGCCGTGGTCGGAATAAGACGCCGTGAAATCGAGATAAATAACCAACCGCCGGGTGGGGTTTGGCATCTGCTGAGTTGCCCCCAGCAAGTTGGGACCCTAAAGGGCCCCAGAAGAATCATCACGGCGTGAGGCGAGTCTTGAGGTTCTTGTGGAGGGTTCAGAGGGTTGGTTATCATTCAAAATAGCCAAAATTGGACCTCATGCCTGCGGTTGGCTTGCGAAAACAAAAGCTCCCAGCCAGCTACCATCCATAGCCAGCCAGCTGCAGAACAATCAGACACCCGGCTCTTGTTTCAGATAGAGGTAATCGAAGCCATGTGGCGGCGCTGCCTGACCGTTGCTCAATGGCCGTGGTTTAGGGCCTTTCCGGGATTTTCTAACAAGCTTGATTGCTGGTTGGAGACTAATTAACACGTTGCTCTCGTGCCACAATAGGACCTAAAAGGGTGGCTCTCATGCCTGCTTCGCTATGTGCCACTGCAAGTAACCCCCTTGAGCGGAGCGAGCGCCATGAGCGTTTAATCTCGAGCTGCTTGGCTGGCAACACCTTGCTTGAGAAGTGCTCCTGAGGAGCGGAACAAGGAGGGGATGAAACCGGGTTCAGGTGCGTTGTGATGGGATGTTGTTTACGGGCGTGCGTCATCCGGGTAGGATATTTTGGAAACAGTTTCCAGAGACAGACGACGTTCCGTCAGAACGAAACGAGTGTTTGCGTAGATCAAGCGATCACGCAAAGAATAGGTAGGAAAGGTCCGAGGAGGTTGCTATTCGGGGGCAAGGGGAAGAAAGAGGGGTGGGGAAAGGGCGGTTAGTCGGTAGGTAAGACTACGGCAAGCATCAAGTTGGACCTCTGCTTTTCTTGTCCCTGTGCTGGCTCAGCATGGACCGGCCTCGAGTGAATCGAGGGCATTTGACCCCCCCAAGGTACCTACCTTACCTACCTTACCTACCTACCTACGCGGGTTCGTGGATAGATTGGGAGATTGGGCCGAGCGGACACTTCTAACAGAACAAATTAACAGAAACAAAAGTCCTGCGGCAGGGTCTGTCCGTGATGTTGCAGTCATCAAGGCAAGACCCGGAGATCAATCAACCGCGCTTGTCTAGGCGAAAGTATCTTCTTCCTAGAGGTTTGTGTTCTCGTAACACCGCCATAACTTGAGGTGATGGAGGTTCAGCGAACACGGCAGAAGGAACGGTTCCTAGCAGAACGGCAGAGAAACATACAAGTAAGGTCCAACCTGGAAGACCCGAGGAACCACAGCGGGTCAGACGTTTGGCTGGGAATTTTTCCGGAAGCTGCTCCGCAGGAGCAGAAGAAAGTCACAACTTTCCATGTGTGCTCTCTATCGAGTAATCACCCCGCAAGCCACCGCCAACACCCATCCCTTCCTCCCATCTTTCAACCCAAAGTAGGTTGGGTGGGCGGAGGGGGGTGGGGGGGCAGCAGGAGAATGGTGGTCAGCATCCCGTTCTCCGGGAGCTTGGATGCGCCAACTATCACATCGCGCTCAAGCTTCCAAACTTCGGTTGGTGTGTATGCTGAGAAACGGGTGACAGTCTTGTTCAGGGTCCTTCCTGGAGAGATATCTATTTTTTGCATCGGGAAAACGTCGTCGCCCACTTGCATCGTGCAGCAACTGCGACATGATAAAACTCGCAGGCGCCGGCACTGGCACGGCCGTGAGAAAGGTACGTTTTATCACGTCTGTTTTGTCTCCTGTTCAGTGTTTTGTGATGTGTGTTTGGTGTTTGGGCTGCTGCAAAGTCTCTTGTCTTGAGACATTTGAAGCGTGGAGTGTTCGGTAACGCGCTTGGACCACCGATCTGGCCAATCTGGCTGATCCGGCCACCTGCCTGCCACCCGCCGTTGAAACCTCGCGTTTGAGAGGATACTGTGTACATACTGCAGTACACTGACGGGTACCGCCGTTCCTGCCCGAGTGAGAAGGACGGGAATCTGGGAAACCTGCTGGAAAGCCACCCAAATTTTTCCCTGCCCGCCAATTCCAAAGTCTGGTACACAGCGAACACGCATCCGAACTTTAGTTCGTCCCGGACAATTAGTTCAGCCCACAAAGTATTATGTCAGGTTTCTATAGATCAAATGCCGGCGTCGTTCATCGCATCTTTTTCTCGGGGGCGTTGCGAGGATCTTTCGGGTTTTTTTTTTTTGTTTTTTTTTTGTAGGGAAACCTCCTCCGTATGGTCCGGTCACCCGAATAAAATCATTCCTTGATCAAACAGGTGCCTCGGAGGTACCTTTTAAGCAGCGTGCTGCGTGGTGAGGTCCTGGCAGAAGTCATCGCCCACGCTTCACCTCACGTTCGTCTTCGTCTACCATCGGTATGTCACGCCCGGGCTGCACGAGAGTACCCGTGAGCAACCTGGGAGCATGCGCATGCGGCTGCAAGCGCGAGATCGACTGCTTCCCCACCTCCCCTGGCAAACCCATCGCGAACGCAATCTGGGTTGCCCAGAGCGTTAGAGTGCTGAGCCCCCGACTGCATTACGCGCGCTGTCAAAGCGTTCTATGCTTCTTCCTGGATCTCGAGATGCACCTAGGGAAACATCACCGGAACACCCCCGCACAGGTCGTGCGCGTGAGAATTTTGGTAACTGGACGATATCGGATCCCACGACAACAGACCCCCATTATAGCCGTTACCTGACCAAGTTGGCAGCTTGGCCACCTGCCCATCCACCCACCCACCCTGCGCGGTTAACTCGTTCCCAGCTGCACCAGAACTCAACGGTCTTGCTTACCTCCAATGGGCCGAGCCCACCAATCTGTCCCAATTAGTTACATTGGGTCGGCCTTCCTGGCTGGCTGTTGAAACCACACTCGGCCTGGGATTCGCTCATCGGTCTGCGTTTCCCACCACACCCCTTCGGGCTCGAGCACGTCTGGACCGATGCCGTTTCGGTCCCTTGTTCGTTAGAGTAGCCGTCTTCCACGGGGCGCGATGCCATCCGTTCTCATGGTAGCACAATCCCAGATATCCGAGTTAGGCAGCTCAGTTTCCGGCCTTGATGCTTCCCAAGCACCGGCGACTCTCACAGCACCCATCACTGACAACACAGCATCGAATGGGTTGTGGTAGTGCAGGGTCTGGCGTCTTGGCCTCCGCCTCTTCTGCCAGGTTGTTCCCCCCAGTGGAACCCCGGTTTCGATAAATACACCCCCCTTCCCTCCCCTAGCCCGAAACACTGATTTGGCTACCCGCGCTCCATCATATCGTTGCGGTTGAGGATCTCCTCTGCGTCAATCAGAGCATCCTTGCGCTCACACAGTCACCAAGTGCACATTCTCCAGATGCCCTGTAACAAGAGAGCAGTGGGAAACGACAGGCCCCCCGGTACCGTACACACAACATGCTAAAAACAACCATTCCTACATTCTTTTGCCCCCCCCCCCTTCCCCCTTTCACTGCCAAAGACGCCAGCCTTGTCACTCTCCTGGACTCCGATGGTGTGGACCAAGGCCCGGACAGGCATTCCCACACCCATAAGCTCGCATCACCAAAGCATCTCTTGTGCTAGGACGGACAGGCCCAACATCTCTCTCCCATGGCCCCTGCCAATGTCCCCTCCCCCCTCCCCAGATTCCTGGTATCTTGGCTTTCCCGGCACTCCTGGCCACGACCATGCATCTGGATGTCCGTCCGTCGGTGCTGTCCCGCGCTCCCGACAGAACTCCTTGCCGTGGTTGTCTTGTTCTGATCGCCATCCACTGGTCCTGAGCGTCTCTATGGCTGTTTCCTCACGGATTGCCTGTATCGAGTCTACCAGGAGGAACTACTTCGAGCTCGACTTGATTTCCTTCATGACCTTGTGTCATCTGTTCTGATACGCGCTGCTTCTAAATAAAATAGCTCGGGGCACGTCCTTCTCCACACTGTCTACCGTCCTCGGCAGCTTATCGAGAGAGTAAACCGTCAACAGTTTAAAATTTGTTCTCTTCCTCCCTCTCTTTGCTCATCATTCTTTTTCTCAGTTTTATTTTTCAGTGAGCCACAGGCAACGTTCTTGATTAAAAGGCTCGACGCTTTTCTGCTTCCCTCCCATTCTATCTCCTTCTCTCACACACTCTCTCTCTGTCTGTCTCGATTTTTATTTTTATTTTGTTTTTGAGCGGGGGGTTCTTTTTACCACTATCCGAGAAGAGGGAGATCCGGACGAGGAGAGGAGGCACGGAACCAGGGTCCCCCTCGCCTCTCCCGCTCTAGCTCCGCCTCGAGTGTAGTTGTTTTTTTTTTTTTTCTGCCCTTGGCCTACCTGCTCATCCATCAGCCGTTCCGCTTTTCCTACCTAAGCAAGTACTTATATTTCTATGCAGCACCAATGGCCAAATGAGGGTGGGCATCTGTATTTCGACGTTTCATCACTCCGCGCCCCGCCTGCCACCTTCTCTGCTACCGTTACTTGGCTGGCCGCCACATCCAGCTTCTTTCTCAAAAAGGTTATTTGCACCTCTCATATATTCCCACCCCGGTCATTGGTGTGCTCCTTCATATCAACCCCCCTTCCCCATCACTCTTTGTTTTTCGTCACCACCCTCCTTTACCTACACTTTCCCCTCCTCTTCATGTTCAAAAATTTTTCCCCCCTCACGCACTTCATACATACATGAGGATGCTTACCATCAACAAGCCAGCGCAGAACGGCTACAGGCCCGTCCATGACCTTCCCACCCCGCCGAGCACATCCCGAGCTTCCCCCCCCTTGATATACAAGGACTCGTGCTACAAGGCGCCCTTCACCAATCCTCGAGGCGGCAGTCCATTCAATCAGCCCATGTCGGCACCTCATCGTGGCTTGCCTCCACCGGCGGCCCTGCCGCCAGTTCAACAACTTCCAGGACACGCATCCTCACAGTCATCATCAAGTCTTGCAGTGGGACAGGTACCTCCACCACCTCCACTATCTCAAAATCACAGCCAAAGCCAAAGCCTCGGCCAGCTCCCGCCAGCGCCATCTTGGCATGATGAGTCGATGCGGGCTTGGTTGAGTGCCAAGTCAGAGGAGGATAAGAGGAAGCAAGAAGAGGAAAGGACACGGCAAGAAGAGCAAAAAACACGGCAAGAGACTATCCGTCTTGAGCAAAGGAAAGCTGAGATCGAGCTGCTAAGAACGTCGCTACACGGGGGCATCCCGCCACCGTTAGTGCCCGTGGTGTTTGCGGGGATCAGTGGAGGGTTTCACTCACACCAGGCACTGGAATGGGTGCAGCAGTATGTGGTATCACCCTCATCACAGCAACACCCTCCAGCGCTGATGCCACCAGGACAAGTGTCTTCGGAACACCAGAGGCGCGATTCGCAAGCCCAGGCGTATGCTCCATACCCAGCTTCCGGCGGCGTTCCTTCAACTCCAGGGTCGGCACAAGGGCCGCCTAGCTCGTACATGTCTGGTTATCCAGGCTCCCCAACAAGACCGAGAGGACAAAGCATGCCAGGGACAATGGGGACACGGTCACTTCCTGGTGCATCAACTCTGCCCAACCTCAACACAAACATATCGGGCGGGCTAGGCAACTCGTCAGGAGCTCCTCCTTCACATTCAGGAGTGGCTCATTCGCAACAGCACGAATCGCAGCCATCACCTTCGATTTACTTCCACCATTGGCAGCCCCCAACCTCGCAGGCAGGAGGAGGACGGAGCGGGACAGACCAACCCGCCACGCCGTCAGGTTCGTCCAAATCTAAATCGCGCTCGTGAGGGTCTCGCGCGGGCTAACTAGCTCGTCCACACAGTAGGTGAATCGCCACGAAAGCGAAAGGCAGCAGGACCCCAGCCGCCAGTACCGCCACCAAGCACGATGCAACGAGTCCGGTCACCGACATTTTCGCAAAGTGCGACATTATCAAACCCACCGCCTGGGCGCAAAAGAGGGCATTCGAGACAACGGAGCGATGTGGGTACATATCGATCTGGTGGCTTGAGAGGGCGTGCAGAGAGCTCGGGGCCCGGACGCGAGATGTCACCGATGCACACGTCAGGGACGAGCTCGGCACGGGAGAGCCACGAGCCCTCGTCGCAAGTGCAGCAAATGTCTTTGACCCGCACGCTTCCTCCAAAAGCCCCCTCACGGACCGGGGCTCATTCCGTCTCGTCTTTGTTGTCAGACAACCCAAGCTCACCACAGGTGGCCACTCTACATTTTGCAACTCCGTCGGGACTCTCATTTCAGCAGCACCAGCAATTGCAGCAGCAGCAACAACACCACCACCAACAAATGCAGCAGCAGCAACAACACCACCAATATGGCGAGAGCGAGAGGACGTCGGAAGAGAAGATGCGCAGTGGTGGAGTTCCAGGATCGACAGCCACGCTACCAGGAGATAACGACTGAACCTTAATTTCAACGATGTTTCAGCCTCCCGGGCTGGCCCCAAACTCGTTGTGGTTTGGGTCCCTCGTCTGGCCCTTTCCTCTTGTGGTAAGCCTAAGTCCCAGGAGGTAACAGAACCTTGTGGAACGACGGACACGGAAGCAAGGGTGGTGAAGAGCGAGAAAACAAAATGTTGGCCTCGTCTACATCACATCCTCCACACCAACCCTGGTCCCTACCCAGCTCAGCTTCCCAAAGGTTGCAAAAAGTTACCGACTGCGCGCAACAATTGACATGTTCATTACAACACACACTGGCCGCTTCAGGGCGTCGACGTGGTTCGACCGTCAACTCGAGTGTGTCTAACCGCTACCAAGGGGGGTTCTATTTCTCTTTATCTTTGTTCTTTTCGGGCTTTGTTGTTTTTCATATTCACATATTGTATATTGACCTGTATTTTATCACAAAAACCGGAAGGGCCTTTTGTTTCTCTGTATTTTTATTTTTATTTTAATGTTTGGCAAAAACAGTCGCTGGAGGCAAATGAGAGAATGGCTGGACGGGATAAAGTTGTTCTGGACCAATAAGACCAAAAAATCAATAAAAAAATTACCCATGTCAACCATCTATTTCACCTAGTAAAGGTGATTCTCGGGACATGTTCTGATATCTCGTAATCCTGTTCTTGCTTGCTTGGGATGATTTTCCGTCTCCTTGTCGGTTGAATATGTAATTTAAGGTAAGAGACCGGTAAATGCGCTTACTTGGTTAGGTAGGTGGGGGGAAGAATATGTTAGATGGGGATGGTGGCTTTACAGGGGTGAATAGGCCAAGCGAGACACTGAGAGCAAAAAGCGTCAGTCGCAACTGACTGAGGCTCGCCCTCCCGAACGGTCGACAGTGGATGATCGGGGTATGGATCATCGGATTTTGCGCTGGCTTGTACTTGCCATTTCCAGTTCGGGAATCTGTGACAAACCTTGAAATCCAAAAGAGCGAAGGAAAAGCAAAGTGACAGAGTTTTTCGTCTTGAAACACTCCACAACGCCAACAAGTCACCCGAAAAATGTGACGGCGATATTTGATTTCTTGCTTTCCTTATTATCAGCATTGGCATCATCGGCAATGACTTTCAGCAGGCAGGCGGATCATCAATGCCTCATCTACCAACAACCAGAAGGGCATTTTATTTGATTGCACTTGGGGGCAGCAGCGTCGATCCGCCGTTACATTGACCATCGATTACAACGCGGCCGTTTCTTGTTTGTCCGGGTTCAGCTTCCAGGGCTGGAAGGGCCTGCGATATCCAAAACGCCAAATCTTTCCCCGCAGCCTCCTGGCAATTCGCGGTAGCTCCAGGCTTCCCCTTACTATCACATTTTTTGCCTCGTAACCCTCACTTACACTCTGGAGACAGAAGTGGGAAATCACCTGATGCCCACTTGCTAGCCCGCCGAAACCCCCGCCTAGTGTGGTACTCAAACATTCTCAACCCGAATCCTCGTTGCGGATACCACTGTTTTTGTGCATACTTGCATATGCCACACGCAAGCACGGACCAAGCCCATGGATCAGGTAAGAGCGAGAGCAAAAGAACAAGGACAGGCCATGTAGACATACGACGCTCGCTTCCCAAGCGCCGGGTGCTTCTGATGGCAGGTCATGGCAAGGTGCTGCCCGCTGCCGAGAATGGTAAGTGGTGGACTTTTCCCACTTTCGTCTCGAGGTCTCGAGGTTCCAGAAGAGGTCAAAGCTCACTTGCAGCACCAGCATTACCACCTCGGTTGGTAACAACGGCGCTTGTACAATGTATGTGTATGTACCTATGTATCCACATATCTATGTATGTACAACGTTGATCGATCTCTCACTGGGACTGACGCGAAAACGAGATGGTATACTAATCACCTACCATCAGCTTGAAAAAAAAAAAAATGCCAATCGAAAGGGCAAGCCTCTCGTCAACACGCACACATGCACCAACATCTCGATGTGGACGTTCGGGCAATTTCTTATTCGCCATCTTTCACATGCAGCCCGTGTGGCATGGAACGGAGGTTCAGGCAAGCAGCAAGCACGCCGTGTCGGGTCTAGCGTTACTTGTTGAGCAAGTCGAGATGCCTGAGGCAAGGAGATGACGTTACTTAATATAGGGCTGTTCAAGACAAGCCCGTGTTCGGACAAGGACCGGGGTTCTACAAAAGCAGCTCGAAACGGTTAGACTCCACGGGACAAGGGATGGGAAAGCTGGGAGGTGTGGGAAGGGAACCACACACCAGTTAACTGTTTTCAGATATTTCCCCACACAAGGTCCTCCCCTCCCTTCTCCTCACGCATCACCACCACACCCTCTTTACGAACCGCCCCCCGCCCCCCCCCCCACCACCACCACCAGCACCACCAGCAGCAGCAAGCTACCTTGGGATCCCGCGTCTGTTTGTGCCCAGATCCGCCTTCCAAGGATTATTTTTTGCGCAACCAAGCGCCGAAGGGACGACCAACCCGCAGGATAGACGCATCTGTGAGCCGCGCTCGGCAATCTTTGCATGGGCGACGTTGAACTGGCATGCCTCAAGCATCTCACCCAGTTAGTCTGGCGCAAATGATTCAATAATATTGGCCAAAACAGAACTGCACGGACGACGGCCGTGTCTTGGCCGTTGGGATGCGATGAGACGGGATGAAGGAGGCTCTCGCGGCAGATTCACATCAGATTCGACCGGCGCTTCTGAGGCCATCGGACCCGCGTCCGTGCCGGCCCCCGGGCCGTCCGCCCTTCCAGAGCTGGATGCAAGCGTACCAGCAAAGCCGTTCGCATCGGGCAAACATCACCGCATCCGCTTAGTACATATACTATACACATGGCTGACGAAGGTTGACTTGAAAAGCCACTTGCGGCTCTTTTCATCCCCTCATTTCAATATCCAGAACCAAATCATGGAAATGTCCGGCACCGCTGTCCGTGCCCGGAAGATCATGGAATGTCTTCCCTCTTTTCGCCCGGTTGCAGTAACACGGCATTTCCCGAGTTGAGAGGATCACAAGGATACGACCTTGGAAGCATCTACATATCCCGCCGCCTGTTCGCCTGCGGCAAAAGTCGCAATGCTACACTGCGAACACGGTCGATAAATGCTGAGAAATACGTATCCATCTCGATGCGCGCCTGAGCGTACTCCAAAGGCAGAGTGGATGGTTGAGGTCAAGCCAGAGCCGGACCGTGGCCGCATTTACGGCTGCATGCTGCCCAGCCGTGTTCATGCTATAACAACACATCTAACTTTTGATGTTTTATCGGAATGGGAATGCTCGATATACTACTACCTGACAGAGTGCCGTCGGCAGGGTTGACTTTGAGAGAGACGCTCCCGATCAGCCACTCGGCATGAAACTTGACAAGCGATGAGTGCTGTCAAGTCTGGTTGTCTGTCGAACACCACGTGGAGTGAATTCCCTCAAGCGGCTCAATCCCTTATTTCTCGGCAGGCTTGAACGGTAACCGCCATCATGTTTCTTTCAGGCACGCCACCTTAGGCGGCACGGTATTTGATTCCTTGTTGCCGTCGGAGCCTGGTCCTTGTTCATTATGTCGTCCTTGGGATTGACGGGCAGTCTCTTTGATATTCCGATCAATGCCGTCGGCCAGCTGCATAGATTTATTTTCAGCTGAGCGAGCGGTCCAGAGTCTGCCGACTTGCATGTCGAAGCACGGTATAGTCAGCTCTTGGTCAGATGTGCACAGCAGAGCGACATCACGACAGAGCAGATCCCCCCTCCAATAAAGATTGACTATTTCGACGTGGGAGAGCGTTCGGGCCAAGGGCTCGGCTCGGATGGATTGGGTTGAAGTTATGGGTTCGGCAAGGTGGAAAAATGGAGGCAAATCTTCCAAGATTGCTCCCCAAAACTCGCTTGCTCGCTTGCTTGATTGTTGTTGTTATTGTTGATGTTGTTTTTGCCAGGCTATGGCACGGTGGGGTTTGGTAAGGTACATTCATAATCGAGGTGCTGTTAGCTTTCGGTAAGTCATGACGTGCAGAGGTGGCGCAACGAGTCGGTCGTTTCCTGACACCATACTGCAATAAAGCGGCTGTATTCTCGGAGTTTCTGACACGAGGATTTTTCAGGGCTTCGCCGCCTTTTTTTTTTCTTTCTAAATAGACGTTGCTTCTAGTGTCCTTCTCTTGTTCTCCACGTCCGTCAAAGAGCCATCTGCTCTTCTTGGATTGGATCAACCGGATGAGGCCATTTGAAGGACCCGGTGACAAGTTTGGTAGAGAGCACATGGTTTTCGGCCCTGCATACCGGTGTGAAATGTTCCTAACTTTTCCAAAGTTTGGGTGAGGCGGCTGAATGGAGAGGGCTCCCATAGACGCGCAATATTTGTGCGCTTGTTAAAAGCCAGGCGCTTACGCTTGGAGTCTTTCCGCGGCTATTTTTAATTTGGAAAAAAAGGGGGTGTGTTGAGTTTGTGAGTTACGGTGCGGTTCTGCTGTTTGCCGGTGCTGGGGAGCTGGGAGCTGGATATTGAGGAGTAGTTAGTACCGCACCACCAGGTCATCACGACTGCCTCCGTGGGTAGGGGGGAAGGATTCAAAATGACTTTCTTCCTGTTGTGATTTACTCAAAGAGATCGGATATCTGATAAGTACACATTGCAGGGAGAGGAGGATAGCATTGCAGGCAGTTTGTGCAGTCAGTGTGTACAGTCAGGCCATCCGAGGTAATAAGCATACGATAGATGAAATACGGACAGACACGCGCGCCCGCACACACACACACACACACACACACAATGGGATTACTGAATGTGAGAGAGCCGCATAAGTGCTTATACGCCACATCAGATTTGGACAGATGGGCCGGGACAAATGGGCCGGGACAGACGGCCTTCGGGACGCGAATGGTTGCTGTGGCCTGCTGTGTTGTGCATATGGCGAGGGCTGTCATACGCAACCCCAACTGCGCCTCTTGACTGCTTGTTTTAAGTTGAGTATAGTATAGCAATTAATGGTTCCAGAACTTGATTATCCCGGTATTTCTTTTTTTTTTTTTTGGAGGGTAGGGCCGGGGGGGGGGGTCTAGAACTAGTGATTACGGGGGATTTGGGCGGGTTTATGGGATATATTTTATTTCTTCAAAACAGCGAAAGGGGGGGCGGGGGGTTGTGGTGTTTACAAACAATAAGTAGTGTGTATGTATGGTGAAGGGATAATATGGAGCCAGAGTTTAAAAGTGTCAGAATTTGGAGTTTTGAAGTTTGGAGTTGTAATTAGCTGGTGGATTGAAAAGGCTCTTTTTTTTTTTTTTTTTTTTTTTTTTTTTTTTTTTTTTTTTTTTTTTTGTTTTTATTTTTTTTTTTTTTTAAATAAAAAAATTTTTTTTTAAATTTATTAATTTTTTAAA
>MU865057.1:70745-97714 GCA_033576145.1 Cladorrhinum samala | reverse complement strand
TCGAGGCCCCCCCATATACGTTACTAACGGAAAAAAAATACTTTGCGAGGTTGAGAACCTTTTTTTTTTTTTTTTTTTTTTTTTTTTTTTTTTTTCGTTCGGGGTTTCCTAATTTGGATTTTAGGAATGATTTAATATAATACTACTACTACGTGTACGTACTTTAAAAGAATCGGCGAGCTTTCGAGAAGGGAGGGAAGGGAGGGAAGGGAGGGAGGAGAGGTCCGGGGCGGATGTGATGTGATAGGGTATCATCCACCTCAGATTCGGGTGATCGGGGGGTTTTGATATGGTTGGTGTGTGTGTGTGTGTGTGTGTGTGTGTGTGTGTGTGTGTGTGTTATATAAGTTTGGTCACCGATCGGTGTGGGGGAAGGCAAGGGAAACGTAGTATACTACCCCAAGCTACGGAGTAAGGTACCTAGGTAGATATTGAAGCGGCATGGTCATTTTGTTTTGATTGGTTGGTTGATTTTGGCTGTTGGTTGTTGGTTGTTGTGCTCAGCTGGAGTGTTGCAATTAATGGTGTACAAAATGTTGTTGGGTGAGGAAGTTGTTCGGGGATAAAAGTGATCTTTTTTTTTTTTTTTGGAATTTTTTTTGGGTTGCAGGGATAAAAAGGAGAGTGAAAAAAATAAAAGAAAAGAAAAAAGCAAGTAAAGATTGAGAAGGTTGGGACTTGTCAGGTAGGTATTTGAAGGATTAATGGTTTGTATGTACACTCAGTATAGGGAAGTGATCGGAAAGAGAGAGAGACACAATTCTTATCGCCGAAGATTACAAGACTAAAATACCAAGCCCTACTAGCGTATAGTGTCTGAACCATCAAAAAAAGAAAAAAAAAAAAAAAAAAAAGAAAAAAAAAAAGCCAAGGCTTTTTTACTAGTGTACACATCGGGGAGCTTTCAAGATGAATGTTGCCAAAAAGAGAAAGTGAAATCCAAATGTGGTCCCCAACCGCAAATAGTTTGTCGGCGATCTTGTCAGCCCAAGTCATGGGGTTTTGGCGATCATTGGGTTTTGATTCCGGGGACTTGGGATTTAGTGGGGCTCCGCTGCCGGGGTTCAGAACGGATTCCATGCACGCCTTATATGACACAATGTATGTACCTTACGTATGCTACCCAAATAAGCGTAAGGGCCCATGAAGTGAGCCAGGGGAGGGGGGGAGGAAGGAGTCCGGGTGGGTACATGTCAGCATCACTCGGACTAGGCTAGGGCTTATATGGGTAGGCGAGGGCAGCCTGAACGGCGAAGAGGTCCTCGAAGTGGGCTGATTTACTCGCTCGACGGAGTTGGGAAGGCTGGACGGTGTGATAGGTGTGATTCGGGGAACTGAGTTGGCTCAATCACAACTCCATCCATGATGAATGTTTGATGTCAAGGGAATGAGTTTGGGGGTTGGGAATGGGGGGCACTCGGACTTGATGACAGGGGGATTTTGAAGTCTTGAAAAGAGTATGATATATAAAAGTAATCCCTTACAAAAACGCTGATGGCATTTTGAATCAAAGTTATTTTGGATTTTTTTTTTCTCGTTTCCTTCATCTCTTCGTACCCCCAGGTTTCCGAATACCCTCATACCAGGAAAAATAATAATAATGATGGCACAAACCAAGGACCCCGAATCTTTTCCGGTCCTTTCCTCCTTTCATTCCTCCCCCCTCCAATCGTTAACCTTCTCCTCCCTCTCTCTAACCTTGCCAAACCTCTCAACCCCAATCCTCTCCCCAACCCACGGCCACCTCGCCGCGGGAGAGATCCTCGCCATCCTTGGTCCGTCAGGCTCAGGGAAAACTACGCTGCTGAACCTCCTAGCCCAGCGACCTATTCCGAAATCCTCCGTCTCCACCGGCAGCATCACCCTCCTGCCTCCTCCCCCGAATAATACCCCGTACAATGCAGTATCCCGCCTGGTGGAACAGGAAGACGCCCTCCTCGGATCCCTCACGGTCCGGGAGACGCTCCACTTCTCAGCCCGCCTCGCTGGCGGGTTCGCCAGCAAGAAACAGAGGAGCGAGAGGGTCGAGCACCTCATCGACGCCTTCGGCCTGCGGAACCAGGCCGACACGATAGTCGGCACGCCCGTGCGGAGAGGCCTGTCGGGCGGCCAGAAGAGGAGGCTTGGAGTTGCGAGCCAGCTGATCACCGGCCCGCAGGTGCTGTTCCTTGATGAACCTACGAGCGGGTTGGATGCCGTCGCCGGGTGGGAGGTTGTTAATTACCTGAGAAAGGTGGCAAGGCAGGAGAAGGTATGATCCAACCCCCCCCCCCTTTTCCCTTTCCTTTTTTTTTTTTTTTCTTCACATACGCATTCATGGAAATGGAGTTACTAACGACCAAGCCGGGGAAATAAAATAAAAACAGTTAATCGTGATCGCCTCAATACATCAGCCAAGTTCTGCCACATTTGAGCTGTTCGATAAGTTGTTGTTGATGTCTAGGGGGAAAACGCATTACTTTGGTCCGGTCGACGAGGTTAGGAGGCATTACCAAGAGCTAGGAGTCGAGGTTCCGCTTCATGTGAACACGGCCGAGTGGTTACTGGGCATGGTCAGTACCGATTTCGCCGAGGACAAAGCGGCGGCGGAACAGAGGTTGGAGGAGGAAAGCAGGATCTGGGAAGGGTCCGAGAGGGGGACAAGGTTGAAGGGGTTGGTGGACGGCATCACGAACGGGGAGAAAGGCAAAGGTGGAGAAAAGAGGCCTTTTGAAGATGGAGAAACGGAAAAAAAGACACCGGGGGTGGCAAGTGTGACTATGACTCTGGTTCATAGGAGCTTTGTCAAGAGTTATAGGGATGTGGTCGTCTACGGAATCCGGTTGGCCATGTATACTGGTAAGTGGAGAGATGACTGTCTAATACCTAAGCACCTACCTGGTGTACGTATTTGGGGAAAATTTGTCACTGATTTTTTTTTTTTTTAATATAGGTCTGGCCGTTATGATGGGAACCGTCTGGCTGAGACTCCAGCCGACTCAAGAGTCCATCATACCCTTCACGAATTCCATCTTTTATGGAAGCGCTTTCCTCAGTTTCATGGCGGTCGCTTATTGCCCGGCCTATCTCGAGGATTACATGCAGTTCATCAAGGAGAAGAGGAATGGGCTGTACGGCGCCACTGAGATGATCGTGTCCAACTTCCTGATTGGAACGCCGTACCTGTTCATCTTTTCGGTCGTCTTTTCGTCTATTTGCTACTGGCTGTCCAACTTCCAGCCGACGGCGAGGGCCTTCTTCACCTGGGTGTTTTGGCTGTTCCTCGACCTGCTGGCGGCCGAGGGCCTGGTGGTGTTCATGTCTTCGTTAGTCCCCTCGTTTGTCATTTCCTTGGCTTTGGTGGCATTCGGCAACGGGCTGTGGATGTCCCTAAATGGTTTCATGGTCCCCCCCGACACTTTGAACGTGTTCTACAAGTACGTCTTTCACTACTGGGACTACCAGAAGTACGTATTTGAAAACATGATGATCAATGAGTTCAGCGAGAGGGTATACAGCTGCCCGACGACAGAGACGGGATGCCGATGTGAGTTTTCTGCACCTCTGATGTGT
Organism: Cladorrhinum samala; assembly: GCA_033576145.1. Taxonomy (NCBI): domain Eukaryota; kingdom Fungi; phylum Ascomycota; class Sordariomycetes; order Sordariales; family Podosporaceae; genus Cladorrhinum; species Cladorrhinum samala. The sequence continues at coordinate 94,162 of MU865057.1, read as the reverse complement.
GCCATCAAACACGAGCTTCAACTGACCGTCCTTCATAGGCATGTGGGAGACTGATCTGGCAGACCAATGTCTGATTCGGGGTCAAGGTGTGCTGGACCAATATGGGTATAAGCAAGGGCACATGGGAAGAGATGTTGGAATCATGGTGGCCATAATTCTTGGGTATCGCATTGCCGCCTGGATTGTTTTGATGCTTAAGAAATAACGTGAAGGGATAATTTTTTTTGGAGAGGGGGGGTATGCGTTAATTATTAAAAGACCTTGAATGGCGTAATGATTCCACACACATAGAATAATATTGACGAGTTATTGATAAAGAAAAAACGAATGTTGATTTTGATAAAGTTTATTATGTGTTTTATGATTGTTGCTAGGTGTGGTAATAAACGCAAGTTTCAGGGATAGCTCTGACCACTGTGGAAAAACGCACTGACTACTGAATTCCCCAACCCAAGCACAGCAGCAAACGCTCAGTGCCCCACCGTCGCGTGGGAGGGCGTGCGCGCCTCTTCTGCCTTTTAGCGCATTTTAACTGTTTTGTACCTTTTAACCCCCCCCCCCCCATCCTCTTTGCATATTTTTGTCGCTTCCAAGTTCTTCAACAACCCCACCGTTGCCTAGGCATTTGCCTCGAGAGGCTACCCAGAAAATGGCCCTCACATCGCCTCTCACGACCCTCTCGACCTTATCCCCTCCAGCTTCCTTCTACACAGCGCGGCACTCGGTGGTACCTCGATCCGAAGACAATGGCGAGGCAGACACAACCACCATCACCACCCCCGATGACGACGAGGACGGCAACATCGATGACGGCCTCAATGAAGCTCCTCCATATCGAAACGCAATTGAACCCCCATTGGAACTCAAACACGGGATTCAAATTCACCTGGAGGAACAGCTATGTAATAAAGCACCACCGGCCCTAGCCAACCCCTCCCGCATATTCAACTCGCACCACTAACTTGTCCAGACTCTCAAGCCATAGCACTCCTCGAAGGCCTCCTCTCGGACGGCTCCGGCTCCCACAATTCCAAGTCGCAGTCGCAGTCGCCGTCCCCCTCCCCGTCAACCTCGGCAGCGCGCATCGCGAGTCCATCCCAGATCGCATTCCTGAGCACCATGGCCATTCACCCCCACTTCACCTCGAGGCCCTCCGAAGGAGGCCGCCGACGCGACGGCACCCACGCCCTGGCCTACCTCCGCGGTCTGGTCACCACGGTCGGTCCAATAAACGCCAATTTCAAACAGGCATTCTCGTTCCACTCAAAAAATAGTGTTCGCGCCGCTGCCAAACGAAAAGCGGGAAGACCGCCAACCAGAGCCAAACCAGCGTCTGCAGTGGAAGACGACAGCGGGAACAGCAGCGGCTGGGGCGGAGGTAGCGACTCCGACAGCGTTAGCTGTCCCTTTGCTAGAGACGAGCTGGTATGGTTGAGGGCAGAGAACTTTTGGTCTGTTTTGGGTTGGAGTTTTCGGTGCGCGGCCGTGCACCCTGCACGGTGGAAATACTGGATGCCGTGGCTGGACCTCGTTGTGGGGGTGCTGGAAAAGGACTGGGATGGGAGGCTTAGGATCGATCTGGAAAGCAACGACGAGAAGGGGATGTCGTATTCTTCTTTGAGGGAAAGCATCCTGGTCGCCTGGTTGCAGGATCTGAGAAAGGACAGGAAGAATGTGCTCAAGGATGTCATGAAGGCCTTGCTGGCTTTTACCATTGATGATTCTGGTGATAAAGCCATTTTCAAGGAGGTTTTTGAGCGGGAAATGGTTGTGGGGCCAAGAAAGCTGAAGAAGAGGAAAGCGGGCATGGCACTGCTGGATTTGGAGAACGATGTATGGGCCGACTATATGGATGTTGAGGAGTCCGAGTCTGAGGAGGAGCAAGGGAATAGATTGCCGGTTACGAGCGGCACTACTGGGAGGAGAGGAAGAGGAAGAGGAAAAGCGAGCGAAGACGGAGGCGCGGCTGCTGCATTTCGCTTGACGGATGGGATCGCGCAAAGCATACCGATCCGATGGAGACTATTCCGACTGTTGTCGGCCGCGGCGGAATACCTACACGACATGTCCTTCTTCTCGACTAGGGATCTTTACCAAGCGTTTTCAGATCAAGTTCGAAATCTCCCCCTACCGTTGTTTACTCTGTTTGTCGCCGCGAACGACGACCTCCCTGATATTGTTCAGGTCTCATTTTATAGAAGCATGGCGGAGGGTTTATTACCGTCGAACCGGCCGGACCCAGGAGACGTCGATCCGAAAACTAATAATGACAATGGGTTTTCGGCAGAAATAATGAGGCAATGCTTTTTGCCCTTTGCTGCGAGCAGGGTAACGGCCGAAGATAACGCAAAGTTGTCTATAGTGTTGGAGAACATAATGTGGTATCTCACTTTGGAGGCTGATATTCCAGAAACATCGGGAATCCAAGAAGCAATCGCAGTCGGAATCAATGCGCGAGAGAATAAGATCAAGAAAAGGGGGGCGGCTGCTTCAAAGGCGAACGGGCCCGATAAGCTGGCGCGAGAGTCGCTGCAGAGGTCATCAGGAAATCTGCGGCTGTTTGCAAGCATGCTCGGGGATGAATGTGACGATGAAGATGATGACTATTAGATGCGGGATCACTGTTTAGGGGCTTTAATAATAACCCTTTTGTTAGGGTCATCAGCATATATTTCCTTTATGGGGAGGGGTTTTGGTTTTTATTTCTTTTCACATTTCATGGCATCTTGATACCCGCACTCTCCAAGCGTGTCGTCTGTGTTGGGACATGGGCATTTTAAAATTTAGTTTGGGCTTTACAGGGAAATGATTGCATTGGACGATATGGGCTATGGTGATGGATCGATAGGAGTTCATGTCATGATATATCTATCTTTAGCTTTTCTATCTATTATCCTAAACGGAACTGTATAGTATATAATTATGCGGATTAAATGACAGGGTGCATACATGGTAGACCATCAAGGTTCTCGATTTTGGTACTCGGACCTTCTTCTCTTTTTCAACAATCCATATCGCCCTTTGATTCTCTAGGCCAATTTCATGTACAAGTAAAAATCATGAATGATATACATATGATGTGTTAGCTCCGGCCCTGGCGCCTCAAACTCCACTTTTATGAGAATATCCTCTTTCTTATTATTTTTTCCCCCTTTAAAAACAATCACTTCCTCGCAGCGGGCTTCCACCCCTCCGGTTGCCACTCCCCGCTCTGTCCTCCTGCTCCCCCCTTTTGAGCAGCAGTAGCAGCATCAGCCTGCTTCCACGGATCCTGTTTCCCTTGGTTGCTCCCTGCGCGCTCTTGCATCCTCTCCCAAGTCTTTTTCCTTTGGTCTCTCAGCTCCTCCCCTTCATCCTTTCCCTGCGCTTTCCCTTCCACTTTTCCTTGCGCTTGCTGTTCTTTTGCTTGTTCCATTTCACCCCGCTCAACAACCATCCCGCCGCCCACCAACGGAGGCTTCCTCACTGCCTCCCCCGGCGCGTCGACGTAGCCTGGCTTCGCAGCCCACCTAGCATCAGCTTGGGCGGCCAACACCTTCATCTGTTCCTGTCTCACCACGTCGGCGGCCTGCTCGCTCAGGGAAGGGGGCGAGGGTCGGGTGTGTCGAAGCCATTGGTGCCACGCGGGGGAGATTTGTATTTCTGAGGGGTGGAGCTTGCTGCCTGCCGGGGGGTACACTATGCGACGCCAGCGGACCTGTGGAGAGGTGTTTGGGGAGCTGTTACCGTTCGGGGCCGGCGTGCCGCGGTCTCGGAACTCCCAAAAGGTGTTGTTTTTTAGGTCTAGACCTGGAGCGAAGGTGGAAAATACATGTTAGAATGAGGAGGGTGGGGGTGGGAGATGATCAAACTTGTGGAAGAGGAGGGGGTGAAAGAGCTCACCAACAAGGAATTGTCTGCGCCAGGGGAGACGGAGGGCCTTCCACCTGTAATAGGCTCGTAGGAAAGGGGAGAGGGGTGGCGGTTGTAACATTTTTTTTTATTTTTTGAATTGCGCTATTTGATCCAGTGCCTGCCGGTTTTCGAGTAATAATTAATTGGTGTATTTCTTATAAAATTGAAGCTTCCATTTCTTCACCCCTCCAAAAAAAAAAAAAAAAAAAATTAAGTGACGTCGTTGCCAAGCCGGGATTTTAGCAGCGGGAGTGAGTTGCTTATCGTTTGCGTTGCAATCTAAAAAATGGCTCGACTCGACCAGCATTTGACCAGCCACAGGTATTCTTCAGAAGAATGCTACACCAGCCTCCCCCATCTTTTCTTCGAGCAATCACAGCGAGCATGTGGCTGTGAAGGTGTCAGGGAAGTGGATGAGGGGTCGTTGCGTGGGGTGGGATTGGCGGCAAGGATGCTTGGAATGTTCCGGGGGTTGATCACCTTGAATGCCTCTCTGGTGCGCTCTCTCTCTCTCCCTCATCACCCCTCCAAATTCCAAGCAGAGCTCCCCTTCACCACCCCCCCCAAAAGGGAGAGAACAACGTAGCCGGTTCTTTATTTGCTTTTGTCCTTTTTTTAAAAGAGACTTATCAGACATGCCCCAAATATAGATATCTTGCTAGGGGGCCTAAAAAGAAACCACAAATTCATTTCCAAGCGAATTGTAACCGTCGAGGCTTACGGAGCACTAATTAAACCTGCTAATTAACGAATTAACTGCTGCGAATCTGGCCCGCTGACGCAACCTGCGACCATTCTCAGTCACAAGGCTGACGAGGCCAACCTTCTTGGAACCTTCCCTCTCTCTTTCTTTCTTTCTCTTCTTCTCTCTTTTCTCAATTTCTCAACATCGCGCCGCTGTTCGTTTGGAATCATCATGGCGTCGGTAACCTCGTTAGACGGAGACCTGCGAAGGCTGCGACTCGAAAAGTATACTCCAGCCGCCGCCAACGAGGCCAAGTCGTGGATCGAGAGCATCCTGGGAGAGCGCTTACCCAACGGTGACCTCCTCGACGCGCTCAAAGATGGAGTCGCATTGTGCAAGCTCGTCAACCTCGTCATCGGTCCCCCGGGGGTCAAGTTCAAGAAGTCCGGCATGCCCTTCGTCCAGATGGAGAACATCTCGCACTTCATTCGCGCATGCCAGGCACCCCCTCTCAACCTCCAACAGCACGACATGTTCTTGACCGTCGATCTCTACGAGAGGAAAGATCCCGCCCAAGTCTTGCAGTGCATCGGCGCCTTCAGCCGCGCCGCGAACAACGTCAGCCCTGACTCGTTCCCGACCTCGATCGGTCCAAAAGCCAAGCCTGTTCTGAGTCCAGAAGCAACAGGGTACAACACGGGATATAATACGCCCCCTGGGCTTCGCGGCCGAGCGAGCTCCAACTCCAGCAGCAATACGTCCTCCCTTGCGCCCAAGCCGTCTGCGATGCTGCCGTCCCATACCGGCGGCGCTCCCGCTGCCGACCGCTGGGGCCCGACAAAGTCACCAACCGGCTCCGTCTCCAGCTCTGGAAACGGCCGGCTCTCGCCCGGCGTTAGCACCTGGAGCAGGAGGGAACACGAGGGAGCGACATCGCCCGCTTGGAACATTGCCCAATACGGGTACCTGGGTGGCGCGAGTCAAGGAAACCTGGGAATCGTCTACGGTGGCAGACGTCAGATCACCGGTGCTGGCCCGCACGTGCCATCCCTAGCCGAAAAGGAAAAGAAGCGGAAGGAAGAGGCCGAGAGGGCACGGTTAGAAAAGGAAGAAGAGGAGAGACGCAAGCAAGCAGAACGAGAAGCCGAGGAGGCGCGTGCCAAAAAGGAGGAGGAACGGAGATGGGAAGAGGAGACGAGGCGGATTCGGGAGCAGGAGCGCAAAAAGTTGGAGGACGAGAAGAGGAAGTGGGAGGAAGAAGAACGGCAATGGAAAATCGCAGAAGAAAAGCGGCGCCAAGAGGAGGAGGAGGCCGAGGCCCGACTCAGATCATCGCGCAGTCACAAAAGCGATAACAAGCTACGCGGGCAATACCTTAGCCAGTATCAATCCGACCAAGAAGCCTCGGATAAGGAACGGATCCGGCAGCTCGAGATGGAGCTCGAAAAGGCGCGTCAGCGGGAGGCCGAGTATGAACGAGAGCGCCAGGGACGTTCTCACAAGGCCGGCAACAGAGGCAAGAATGGACGTTCCAGATCACGCAGCCGACCGGCAGACAAGAAAAACGACACTGTCAGCAGGCAAGACTCGTGGAGCGTACGCGACGAGCAAAACTTCCACTCAACCGCATGGTACCAAAGAGAAATGGACATTGAGGAAGAGGACCTCCCCTCCGCTCCTCGCTCACCACGACCGCTCCCCGACCCGATCAAGGCTCAAAGGACCGGAGAACAACGGCCGGTACCCGCTCCGCCAGTAAACACTCACCGAACTGGAGAGAAGCAGCCATCGCAACTCCCGGTCCCAGCCGGCCCCGTCAAATCTCACCGAACAGGGGAGAAGCCCCTTCCAGTGGCTCCCTTCATTACCAAACAGCGCACCGGCTCCGGTGGCCTCCGCCCCCTTCCGCAGCCCAGTCCTACCCCTATCGCGCCGATGAAACCTCAGCGAACAGGCGAAAAAGTCTCCAACTCGCCGTTCTTGCTTAAACAACGCACCGGGTCCGGCAATCAACTTCGGCCTCTACCCCAAACCCAGGTTCAACCTCAGCAAGCAAAGCCCAAAACCCCTTCCCCCATCGCGTCCCGAACGGATCGATACCTGGCCTCCAACCCGGCCCCTTCCAAATCCCCCCCGCACACCACCTACGCTCGTGAACTGGGAGGAGGTATTGATGAGCGCGCAGAGGAGGACAGGAAGAGGCAGGCTGCGCAGACCAAGACCAAGGCGGCGGGATGGGCTTCAAAATCGCTTCTGGAGAGGGAAATGGAACTCGAGAGGCAGAGGCAGAAGGAGTGGGAGGATGCGCAGAAGGTGACTGCAAAGGCCGTCAAGTCGAGTGGCGGAGTTGAAGGGATCGGCGGAGGGATAGGGGGCAGGTGGGACGTAGGGCAGTGGGCTGGGTATACGGGGGGTGACAGCCAAAATAAGGGCGCTCAAGGAATCGGGGCCGGCAGGAGGCAGATTGTGGGGCCTAGGCCTTTACCTAATGCCCCCAGGTGAGAGGAAGAAGGGTTGGAGGGTATGGAGGTGTAGTGGCCCCCTTTTTTTTTCTATTGGTTTTTGTTTAAAGGGATGATCATTCCGGTTATGTGTATGTGTATGTTGTGCGTGCGTGCGTGTGTAATTTTAGCGTTTGGGAGGAAAGGGAAGAATAAAAAAAAAAAGGATCTCTTATGTCCTTTTTTTTTTCTACTATTGAAATTGAAATTTATATATACCCACTTGTTGTATTTATGGGCATACGTATGTGTGTACCGCTCACAATAGGTCTTTTACTTGTGTGTGGCTGATGATTGTGACATGTTCATTTTGAGTTTTTGAATAATCGTTGTTGCTTTCGTAAAAGATGGGTTAGGAGAGAGAGAGAGAGAGAGAGAGAGAGAGAGAGAGAGTGTGTGTGTGTGTGTGTGCGTGTGAGGGAGGCCTTGGACCAGTGTTATTCTTTTCAAATTCAGCAATGACCACTACTGACTTTTTCTAATCTAATTATATATATATATATGTGTGTGTATAAAATTTTATACCTTTTGATTTCAAACAGTTTTTATCAACTTTGAAGTTTTAAACTATGGCCAGAACCCTACCCCCCCCCCCTCCCTTTTTTTTTTTTTTTTTTACTTCGTTTTACAAGCATGTAAACAGACAGATATTGATGAGGAGATGTTGGAAATAATATCAAATAAACACAACACTAGACTGAATAATATTTTATATATGAGATTATTTAAACAAAAGCATTTAAAGATCCCTTGAGGATTAATCATGTCAAAAATGGAAAATTTTTCCTCTATCTACTAGATAGATAGTCTAGACTACCTAATTAATTATTTACTACTTTCATCTGTTTTTACATTTCATATTATATCCTCCCTTCTATCCCCTTCCCCCCCCCCCACCTTTTTTTTTATTCTTCTTTCTTTCTTTCTTATATTTTGACCTAGTTCTTATTAATATTAAACTTCTTTTTTGATCCCTTTTTTACTTTTTTTCTCTTTTTTAATCTCCTCCCCCCCCCCCCCTTTTCGAAAATTCCTTTCTTTATATTTTAACCTCCCCGACGCCATACCATAAACCCAAAAAAAAATTTCAGCCCAAACTGATTTTTCCATCTTTTACACGCTTTCGCCTTTTAACTCTACCCTTACCCATCCTCGACAGCAAAAGTCCAGTGCTCGGCCCACCCGGCCTCGCCCAGCCTGCTCTTCAGCCAGCAGGTCGCCTTCCCGGCCTGGACGCCCCACCCGGCGCCCACGCAGCCTTGCTGCGCGGCGCAGGCCTCGACGCACTGCTCCATCGTGTCGGTTCGCCGGCTGTACATGTCGACCGCTCCGTACTTGGAATTATAATCTCGGCCGCACAGGAGGAGGAACCGACGGGAGGGAGGGTTCAAGTTGTTGTTATTGTTATTATTATTAGAAGGGGAAGAAATGTAGTAGAGGGTTAGGTTCGATGCCGGGCAAGAGATTTCTGATCCTGAAGGGGACGAGAGGTCCGAGGTTTGAAGCGGGAGGGGATAGACGCGGGTTGATGTTGTTGTGGTTGTTGGGGAGGTAGTGGGAGTTGATTGGGGACTTGAAGAGTGAGAAAGAGAGAGGGAGAGAGAGGAGATGATGTTAGTTGAGTTTACAGATAAGAAAAGGAAAAATAAATAAATAAAAGAATGAATCATTTTTGACAACGACCGGGGGGGAGGGGGCGGTAGAGAATATTTGAATTTGACAGAAGGGGGCCCCGGATCGAGAAGGGGGAAAAAAAAAGGGGGGGGGGGGGGTTATGACGAGGCAGGAGTCTTGTGAAATTTTTGATATGCATCCACCCAAGGCAATCCATTCGAATAACAGTGATTTTTTTCTGCGTTTCTCAAGACTATCTTCACCCTCTTCAAAACTCCAAAAAAAAAAAAAGTTTTACTGTATATGATTTAATAAAAAAGACAAAACTTACCTAGCGTTTCCCTTCCTACCTGCCACCCCCACTCCAACCCCCGTAGCAATGGCCACGACGACCAGGAATATCACCAACGCCAGCATGATCCAGAACATCTTTCTCTTGATGCCGCAGATCAAGCCCCTACCGTTCGTCCCCTCCCCTTTCCGAGGTGGTGGTGGCACCACCACCAGGGGTCTCTGGTCAAAAGGGCTCGAGAAGTCATCTTCCCCCGCTGCACTGTGTGCCGAGTGTGGTCTCGAGTTATCAAGATGATGGTGTGGTAGTGGCGGCAGTGTGCTGCTGTAATCTGCTGCATTCGCTGGTACAAATCCCGGTAATGGCGGCGCCGGCGGTTGGTGACCGCCAGGCCAAGAAGCGGCGATTGATTTTTCCCACAAGGATTTCTGGTGAGGTTGGTAAGGTTCAACGGGGTATGGGTACGTGTGAGGAGGGTAAGCTGACGGGCTGGTGATAATGGCTTTATTCTGAGGCGTGTTGTTTACTTCTAGCGTCGAGTGCTCAAACACTTCCATGCCGGGCTGGGAATCATGCTCTTGATATCGGGGGCGCTCCGAGAGTTCGATGCCGTGACTGTTGATCAGTGAGTCTTTTAGGTTGTATAAAGGGGAATTGGGATCCATTTTGTGAAGTCGTGCCGTTGTTGTCGTTGTAGTTGTCGTCGTAGTTGTTGTTATCGTAAGTTGAGGATTAAGCTTTTATGTTAAACACTCTAGTCCCTCTATCATTGTCGTCTTCTTAATGATGTTGTAAACATCATTTTTTGTCATTTAGCAGGATGGTTTCACCTTCATCAGTGACGCGTTTGTCGAAGAGGGAAGGGGAAAAAAAAAGTTGCTTGTGGAGAAAATATTGAAAGTAAGAAAAAAAAAAAAAAACATAAAAACAGAATAAAATAAAATAAGCGGCGTAAGATTATCAACAAGCTGAACGGCCTTGAGCGCATGTCAGCAGTCAAGCTTGGATTTCTCGTCTATCGAGACACGCTCGATCTGACGGGACAAGATGTTTCCTGAAGGGATTAGCTGGGTAAGAACTAGGTTCGAAAAAATAAAAAATTAAGCCGAGGTCATCATCGTGTATTACCATTCACACACGGGAGAAAACGTGGGCGGGGAACCACTTACTCAAAATCTCATTGCAGAAATCATCATCATCATCATCATCATCATCATCATCGAGGCGAGGCGAGGCGAGCGGCGCAGTTACATATGATACCTAACCTGATCAACTCGGTTGCTTGACATCATTGCCAATAGTATCAAGGGTGTCATTCGCCATTTTTCCGCCTTCCTTTTCCCCCCTTCTCAAGATGCCCCCAAAATGTTTTATTAGTAGTAGCGGCTCTTCTGAGCCCACAACCTCACTGCCGCTCTTCTGTTTCAACAGACGGGATCGCCATGGGCCATCCATATATTTTCAAGAAAAAAAAAAAACAAGAATGAGAGAATGAGGCGGCGGCGGCGTTGTCCAAACATGACAAAAGTGCCTACAATCGAAGCTGACCACTTCTTTAACAACCCCCCAACTTCCACACCCCCCCCCCCCCCATTCCCTAAATATGTAACATTGAAGATTTCTTAGATTATTTTAGGTCGGTAATTAACAATGCAAGTAAGATTTGAAAACAATTTTTTCCCTCACTTTTTAAACAAGGAACATGAGCTCAAAAGATGACTTGACAATGTAACCTAAGTAGTAAGACTCGAAAGATATTTCCTCATCTGGCAAGGTCCAAGCGAACAACAAACACCCCAACCGACCTGCAAGACCGTTACCCAACCATCTTCAAGAGTTCAACATCACAAATCGCAAGCTCAAACTTGAATTTTAAACCTTGGGTTCCGATTGGTTCAATATTACCATTTCCCTGTCCTTCTACTAATCTCAAAACCTCCTTCAACCTGCAGACGCAAATAAACCTTGGTATCTCTTATACTAAACACCAATAGAAACATGAAACACGATCCCACTAAAACCAAGTACAAAAATACAACTGTTAATAACAGTTGATAAAGTTGCTGCCGATACCCAAACCGGAATCAAACCTTAATCCCACTTTCCTCCAGTCGACTAGTAACCTTTCCCCCATCGAAACTCTTTATTATTTCATCCTCATTAACCGTGGCAGCAGCAGGTGTAGCAGCAGCGGCAGCGAAGGGGTTGGTCTCCCTTGTCTCCCTCAACTTTTCAGCATCCAGCCTATTCCCGTTCACATCCCCATCCCCTTTCACCACCTCATCCTCAACTGACACCTCCCCTACCGCCGGTCTCTCATTGTCCTCGTCCGCTTCCACCTCCGTAATCCTCCAACTATGCCACTCAACCTCCTCACCCGAGGTCGCCTCATTCTGTTTCCTCAAAACCTCCTCAACATCTTCCCCCCTCTTCAACGCCTCCAACGCCCGCTCAGCAGCATCCAAGCTCTCAAACAAAACATCCCACTCCCTCCTCTTCCTAGCCTTTCTATGTCTCCCTCCCAACTTGACAACCAAACTCTTCTTCCCTTTGATCCTCTCCTGCCTCTCCAATTCCTCCCATAATCTCCACATCACAGCCCACCCCTTGACCACCTCCTTACTCCTTTTCTCCTTTTCGTAATCACTCAGAGTATTGAGCTCCCTCTCACCCTGGACCATTCTTGCTTTTCGAATATACCTGATTGGCTGCTTGCTCCTCTCAGCCTGCTTGACCACTCCCTTTAGGGTGTACCCGATAGGTCCAATCAGCGCGGCAATGTCTTTCAAAACAAAACCCGTAAGCCCCATGCCGACACCCCGGACGAAACCCCGAACACCGCCTTCTTTGGCTCCTCTGTAAGGGAGTATGACCACTCCAGTCCAGCCGTCGTAGATACCAAAGGCAAACTCGTGGCCGGCTGCTTTGAGGCCAGACTTGATGCCCGTAACACGGGTGGGTCGACGAACAGTATCATCACCGTAGAGACGAGGCGCGTTGTGAAATCCTTGAGCAAGCGCAAGCGATAAATCGACTGGTGCTTTAGCGATTGCCGTAGCAGTTTTTAAAGCGCCATGGCCGACCTGATGAGCCACCTCTTCAGCCGGGTTAGACACATTCAGAGTGGATGAGTCTGATTGTCGACGGTCAATGGCGTGAGTAGTGGTAGTCTCGACTTGAGGAGGGGGAGACGAGTTTTCACTCCCATTCCCGTTTGTAGACTCCTTTTTCTCCCCCTCATCCATCTTTCCACCACCTTTTGACGACCGCTTCTTTTCCTCTCCATTTGTCTGTCCATTTGACGAATCCTTCCTCTTCTCTTTTTCTTTGTCATTCTGCTGTCCGTTCGTCTCGTCTTGTTTCTTCTTTCCAGCACCACCACCACCACCTCCTCCTCCACCGCTTCCCCTCTTCTCACTCTTCTTCCTCTCAATCTCCTTCCTCTTTTTGACCTTCTTCGCAACCCGATATGGCACCCCTCCAATCCCACCAAACACATTCCCGACCGTGCCCATAACCGACCCAGCAATGCCCGTGACAGGCTCGCCCGGTCCCTCGAAATCGTTCCACTCATTGTGCCTCAGCAACCTCAACTTCTTCCAGCTCACCAACCGCTTCTTCACCAACATCTCCGCGGCAACGGGACTCAGTCTCAACCCGGTCTCCTTCATCTTCCAAGTGGCAACCCGATCAGGCAGGATAGCGCACCTCATTGACCTCTCCCCGTGCAACAAAAGTCCCTTATGGAAAGCTCTGCACGCATTCTCCGCCCCGTCTCCTTCCTTCTCAATATCCCTCGCAATCTTGTCCACAGCAGTCTGCGCCTCCTCAGTCAGGCAAAACTTGATCCCGTCCGCTAGTTTATCCGCATCAAGCTCCTTGTACGGCACGGGCTGGGGACCAGCACCAGCGTTAGAAACCATCTTCCCCCAAAAGAACTGATCACCAAAAAAGGGCACAATCATGGTCGGTTTCCCACACTTGAGCGCGATAGCCGTAGTCCCTGCCCCTCCGTGGATAACGCAGGCTTTGACTTTGGGAAACAGCCAGTCATGTGGCGTATTGTCCAGCATATAAATGTCCTCCGGCACCTCCAGTCCTTCACCTGCACCTAGCCCTCCCCACCCTTTACTAACCAGCGCCCTCACCCCAGCTTTCTCCACCGCCTCAAAAATCATATTTGTGAACCTGTCGGCATCGTCCACCACGATCGACCCGAAACCAATATACACCAATGGCTTCTCCTCCTTCTTCTTGTCGCCCTCTTCTAAAAATTTGGTGAGCCCTTCCTCAGGCTTGAACTTGCCCCCCAGCTCCAAGAATACCCATCCCTCAACGCCCACCTCATCGCCCCAATCCTCCGGCTTTGGAACAACCCCGGGACTCCACAAGTAACTCATTGGCACCTTCAACCTATACGTCGCCCCGGGAGCCCACAACGTACTCACAGGATCCAAACCCAGAGTCTTGACCCTGAACTCATTAACCAAGTCCCCTAGTCCCTGCCAAACCATCATCTCAACCAACGGATAAGAAATCCAATTTGCATAACCTTCCTCGACACCTTTCTTGCTCATCACTCTCGCCAACGGATGAGGGAAAGCCTGGGTGGGCGTATAAGGAAACGTAAACATCAGATGCAAGGGGATCCCCAACGCTTCCGCGCAATGTATGTGAGCGAAACTAGGAGGGTTCGCAATAATGGCATCAGCCACAAACGGATCCCTAGCTCCCATCATCTTTAGGTTGCGTGAATCGGTCTCGTCGTCGGTAGCATTGATACACGCCCTCCAGAAGCCCTTGAACATTGTTGCCATTGCCTCCCTCCTCTTGGAGATGTCGCCAGATTTGATGGTCGAGAGGGTGGGAATCATGCCGGGGTTTTTGACCATGAATGACATTAGTTCTGATGGATCGCCGCCAACGGAGAAGAATTCTAGGCCCGAGTCTTGTTCGACGAAGTCGCGGAAGGCTGGGTGGGTGGCTATGCGGACTCGGTGGCCGTACTGCTCTTTGAGGACTTTACCGATTTTGAGGAACGGCTGGGCGTCTCCTCTGGATCCGATCACCATTATTACTATGTTAAGGCGAGGGGAAGGGATGTGAGGTGAGAGGGTGGAAGGAGATGACGAGGAGGCCGACGGTCTGGGGTGAGATGGAGCGGATCTGTCTTTTCCCTCTTGTTTGTCGGCGGCCGTCGCGTCCTTTGAAGGTATCTTGGGGGCCATCTTTTTTGCTGCTTGTCCAAGGGCTTTGGCCAAGTATCCAGTGTTGCTCGTGTCTTTGAGCGAGATGCTGAGACGGCCATCAGTCTTGGATACTTTGCCTTTAGTGGTGTAATGTTCGTTGCCGAGGCTAAAGCGACGATATCTTTCTTCCTTCTTCTTTTGCTTCTGTGCCTTCTTCTTTCTTCTCTTGGAGATTTTGTCTCGGCCGTCTTCATCGGAGGAGGAGGAGGAGGAGGAGGACGATGATGATGAATCATCGCTGTCGCTGGAGATATCGTTGATCAAGCCAGAGAGGTCCGTCCGGGCTCGTTGTAGGACTTGCGTCTTGGGGGAAACGCTCCCGTCTCGATCGCCTGGTTGTATCATGTTGTTGGCGCTTGGTTGGAATGGGTTGCCTGCCGTGGCAAGCTGACTGCCTTTCTGAGAAGGTGGTTTTGTTGCTGAAGCAGCAGCTTGTGGAGGAGATTGGGTAGCAGGTGGGATGTAGGAAGGGTACACAATGCCCCCCTCAGCGTTGCGTATAACTACCCCCTTTTCACCACTTTCATCAATGGTATCAAGTTCTAGCGGGCCATGGTCATCACCTTTGGGTGATTTTATTTCGGGTACTGGATCCATGGTGATGTGTGTGCGTGAAGCAAAACCAAAAACCAAAAACCAAAAACGGAAGGCTGGATTGAGTGTATCTGCGAGCTTTGACAGCTAATTCAATCGGTGAGGCATAGGTAGGTCCGAGGCAGCTGCTTAGCGACGTGTAGACTTCGTGCTACTCCTGCAGAGATCAGAAAAAGTCCGTCTGCCTCTTTAGGCAGAGCGTGTCTGTCGAATTGATATTTTATTTTGTTTGACTGCCTTGTGGGATTATCACCGCCAAGTATAAGGTGGTCCCCCCTGACGTAGTCTTTACAGCAAGGAGAAGATGGTGGTTTTTCAAGTTTGATGGGGCTCTTGGTATGGGAAATAACGTGACAAAAAAAAACATCTGATTCCTCCGAGTTCTGACCAACGGAAGGAGCTCGCACAAAATTTCCCATCGCTGTGTGTAACACTAAAACGGTCCTACGGCATCTGCGTGTTCCTAGATTTTTTTTTCGATTTGTTCACACAAAACAAGAAGGAGCGTCGCGTCCAACCGCCCCGATTTGGCACCCTCCTCCTCGATGTAAATGAAGTGATGACATCATTGCCAATGAGCTCCTGCAGGGGTAAGGAACTTTAGCTCCCCGCCAAGCGGATAAGTGGGTCTCAGATCGTTTGTCGGTCCGCTGTCAGTTTGGACCTCGGGGTCTGGACTTCTTGATCCTTTTGCATCACATCCGTATCAGAAACTGCATGTGCCTTCCCAAGGCTCTTTTGATATTTTTGTTTTTTATTTTGTGATATGCAGCACTCAGGTTAGGGCTCGATTTGTGGTTCAAATCCAGGACCTTCTACTTGCTCGAAACCTCGTAGGCCTACATGTACCCTCATCTAACTGCGTCCTCGAATCCTCATTAATAAATAAACTACTCGAACTAAGATTCGTTTTCCCAAAAAAAAACATGCACACCAACAAGAGACTAAATTAGCTACCAGCTACCTTGGTAAATGCCAGCAAACTCAACCGCTCCCTCATCAGGATCCTGTCTCTCGATTTAGATTTTAGACTAGACTTATTAATCCAACAATTTTTCATAATCTTCTGGCCCTCAAAATTTTTCAAGGATGACTCTTGGTTAGGACCATTCAAAGACGTTGAACCAGTCATGTTGCTATTCCTGCGACTTCGTAACCATTTTGAGTCCATCGCTATGTAACAATTACCTCAATCCACTACTATTCCCATCCCATCATTAAAGACATCGTCCACACATGTACTTGTGATGGTCAATTCTTCGCTTCACACAATCACCGCAACTCAACCTCACAATATAAAGTCAGAAACCTTCGTCAGATCGACCGCAACACACACACCCTTAATCATCCCTAACTCACTCACTCCCTCCGATTCTTCCCCCTAAATCCCTTAACCCTCCTCTCAAAAACCTAAACTCGGCCTCGCCCTCTTTGTTCCCCAGATCCAGCCCTTCCACCCCCTCCTTTCCTTCCATGCCCTCTAACCCTTCCAAACCTTCCAAAACCTTCACCAAAGGTTCCCACCACCGTTCCCTAACAGCCGCATCCATATTCTCCGGTACGTATTCCCTCTTCCCCTTGCCCTCTCCGTTACCACCCCACAAAAACAAGCCAAAATTCACAACCTGCAATAAGAACTGCATATTCCCAGCCAAGTACTCCACTTTCTCCTCCGTGGTCTGCATCTCTTCCAGAAAATCCAAATTAGGAAACACAACATACTGCAAAGTCTCCAACGCTTGGGTCGTAGAGAATATTGAAGAGCTCGAAGAATCGGTGGTAGCCGAGATGATCTCTTCCCGCAGCCAAACAACCGCTCTAGCTTTCAGAGAAGCAAACGTGCAGTTTTCCAGCAGGTCATACAAGATCTTCAGACGGTCTTCATCCTCGGGATCAGAGTGGAACACCAGCCCAGCCAAGACGCTCGCTGCGTTGCGTACTTGAAGGTTTGGATGGAATAACGCTATGAGAGTAGCGAGGTGAGTATATCTCATGAAATCCGAGGTAGGGTCTTCAGAGGACGTGGTGGTGCTTTTCAGGTGCGAGTCGACTGAGCCTCTGGAGAGGAGGTTACTGTAATGAAGCCAGAGACCGATGGCTATGAGGGCCTCAATAGTGCCTGGGGATTTTTGGATTTGGCCGTGCGCGTCGTCCTGCAGGAACTTGTCGAGGATAGCGAAATGTTCCGGGAAGATGTGGATATCGGGGCTTGGATGGCTTGCGTCAAAGATTGTTGACGAAAAGATCCAGTAGGCCGCGAGAACGACGGCTCCGCCGGTTGGGAGATGGATTTTGGATGGGTCAGAAGGGGGTTCGGAAACGGGTGAGGAGGCTTGCAGGGGGCTGTTGATGAGTTCGTCGATGAAGGTTTGGGAAGGGGAAGAGACGCCTAGGTCGCCAATGAGTGCCTTTAGGGGGGGCGGGTTAGTGAATTTATTGAGGTGGGGACCTTGGGAGGTGAAGGAACTTACTACTAGTTTTCCCACGATGGCATCTCGCGCGAGGAGTTCTTGGTCTTCGCGGAACGCTGCCATCAGAGTTTTCCGGCCAGGTATGATCCTCTCGGGAACGAAGAATTCCAGCAGCCTTGCGGCCCAAGCAAGGTTTTTCCCGTTTACATATGCCTCAAGAATGCAGGTCGCAAAATTGAGAAGCAGCTTCTTCTGAAGTTCACTCTCGGTAGCATCTTCCTGGCCCTCTCTATCCGCCTCCGGGTCTGGCGCATTCTTGGACTTGTCTGCCTCCAGGGCCAGGTTCGGAACGTTAATGCTAGATTTCCTGCTCGGAAGAGGTGGTCTCCGCTCGCCCGAGAGGCTGTGAACCATGTTGATAACCGCAGCGGTCATCTCCTCGTTTGGGCGATACGCGCTAAAGACTGCCTGGAGAGTCTGCGCCAGGAAACGACTTGGGTATTTCGTCTTGATTCGCTTGTGTAGGATAGCGAGCATGCCCAGGAGCACTATGAATTTTTGGGTTGTCGAGACCGCACCCGCACCTTCCTGCTTCGTCTTCTTCGCATCATCCACCTCCTCATATCCATCTGCCTCGTCATCGGCCTGGTATCCATCCAGTTCCAACACTTCAAACGTCTCGAGAACCTTGAGGATCACTTCTCTTGGATTACCAAGGCGCGCAATGGTTTCGAGACATTTCTCGGATCCCGGCAAGCTTACCAGGTTGTAGACTAGATCCCACCCAATCTCCTGAGTAAGTTCGGCATCTTGGAGGACCTCGTTGAGCGTGGGAAGGACCTCGGGTAGAAGGTTGGCCTCGACGATGGTCAAGTATGTGAATCGGTCGGTGACGGGTGGGCGGGCGTCGCGGATGGCCTCGATGGCCTTGGCAGGGTCGACTGAGAGTTCGGATGCCATATTTTCAGATGTAGCAAAAAAAAAAAATTGAGAAAAAGGGTTAGAAAAAAAAAAAAAAACAGGAAAGTGAATGTTTGTTGGTGTGAGATTGGACTGCCACGACTGCTGGCAGGCTCACAGCGATGATGCCAGCGGGTGCCCGTTGAACAGGGCCTGGATTTACCCCGCCGTGGATACCTGCACCCCACCCTGTAATTGCTACGAGCGGGAAACTGCTTGCCTTTTCGGGTCGTGTTTGAGGTTGAATTTTCCTGATCCAATGGCGGCAGCTACATTCAACCAAAACAAAATAGTGAGTCTTTTAGGCTCTCTTTGAACAGTAAAAGAATTGGTACATATTTTTCTTTTAGTTTTGTTTCATAAGTCTAGGACTGCAAAAGAGTGATCCAACGAATATGAATTTGGACCCAAGATACTTCTCCGATGACGTCGATGGCAGAATGATCCACATTCCCCCCACTCGGTTTTGATGCTGGGGGTGTGGGGGGGGGGCAAAGAATTGAGAGCTCACTCTCATCAGTTGGAAACGGGGTTTATCAAACACTCAGTGTTAGGACAACCTTTTTAGATAGCTTAGATGGACTACAGGTACAAATCAAGCTGTAGCTTATCTCTAGTCATATTAAAATACCTACCAATCTTCCAACCTCCGGAAACCTCTCAAAACTAATTTTACTCATCGTCTTCCGTCTCCTTGGACCTTTTCCCCCATCCGCCTCGGACCTTGATCCTCTTCATCCAACTCCAATGCGCCCACGGATCTTCAGCCATTTTGGCCATTTCGAGCACGTCCGCATCTTTGGGACCAACGACCTGCATCCCCCGCTCAACCGCCAGCCTCGCATACTTGATTGCAGTCCAGGGCTCCCCCGCAGCATTGTACTCGAGCGCCGCAGAGACATAGGCTTCGTGCAGTGAACCCCACAGCTTCTCTTGCTCATACAGACTAATCATCAACTCGGCCATGGCCGGGTTCGCTCTGCTCTGAGGCTCCCAATCATCAAGCTCGTTGGACAGCTCCTTGATCTGCCTGATGCGCAAATCACTCGCCTCTACTCGCGGCTGCTCCTGCGTGCACAAGGGACAAGCGCACTCGAACCCCCAGATCCGTTGGAGTTTTCTCACACGGGCTTTGCGTTTCATGATGGGGTTGATGTAGGACAGGGTGAGCTCCTCACCGGGAAAGACATCTCGCACAGCGTGGATGTACTGCGTGAGGGTTTCGTGATCATAGTAGTAGTCAGCGTTTGGACGGCAGTCGTGGTTCATGCGAGCGATTTCAGGGAAGACGACGTAGAACCCGTAGTCTTGGACTTCGTCGTCCTCATCTGGCTCGATGTCAAAGGCGTTGGTGGCTGCTATCTTGTCGACGCGCTGGATGTACGTGCGGTCAGTGTCGTCATGGGTTGAGAGGGCTAGGATTGCCTCCCTGTGGGCTTCGGGGAGGTAGTCGACCGCTGCGGCCTGGAGCTGGGTGTAATGTTCCTTGGGGAGCTCCTCAAACGCCCGATAGTCAATCATGAGGGAGACGGTGTTGGCCATGATGAGATCGCCGCGCCTGATGTGTTGCTTGGCTATGAGGCCCATTCCCTTGCCGGGGATCTCCTTCATGTCGTACTTGGCTGGGGCGGTCCGGTGAATGTCCTGATTGGTGTGCTTGACCAGCTCCGGGTCCTTGAAGGCTGGGGCTTTGGCGACGTGAGCTGCCCGCCGTTCCGTCATTACAAAGGAGGCTCCCCTGCCGTTGGCGAACTTCTCGTCAGCGAAGACGCAGATCTCGAGTTCGGATTTTGTGCTGTTGAAACACGGTTTGGTGTGCGTCCAGAGAGGGTATCTGGGGCCATCATCTTGCGGTGGTGGTTTTTGGCTTTCGGCATCCGACACGATGACTTTTTGTGCTTCTCCTGCACCTGCTATGCCATGTCCGCAAAGACCATCGCTGCCGGGTATGATTGAACCTCCGGATCCCCCACATATTTCGGCATGGGCCAGGCTGTCGTGACTAGGGGCATCATGGTGGCGGTGGTGATCATGATCATGATGCTGCCCCTCATGGGCCAGAACCGTGCCGGCGAGGACGGAAAGCCCTGAAAGCGTCTGAAATAACCTCATTGTCCAATTCTTGAGCCAAATTACATGCAAATTAAAAATGCAGAAAAGAAAAGGCAATGAAGACACGACATTGTCCCTTTTTTGAGGACACGGATCTCTCTCTCCCTCAGTTCGGCGCGTCGCCTCGAACCTGCCGCCATCTCAAACAGGTGGCGGCAGGGGTGGGGATTTTATCCCCTTCACCTTACGGTATCCCTAGACACTGCTGTTTGAAATGCTATGTATCATGCTATGCCACTTCTTGGTTAATTCCGTCTTGGAATTGCGGGCGTGCGGGGCCCATTTTGTTAGCGCGGGAAGTTCTCCTCACTCAGTCAAGCAATTGACAAGTCCCAAGCAACTGCGCACAGGCGCCATCATTTTGTTGTTCGGGCGCCTGTTGGTGTCAGAAATGGTTACACATGCCGCAGATGATCATTCTGTTTGGCGCAGCATTCCATCCCAAACACCAAAAAAATTTCCGAAAATCCATTGATTCTTGAAATAGACTATTTTTATTTTTTTTCAAGCATATGCCGCTCGAGCTGGATAAAGTGCTTTCTTTGTCTTGGGCGCATCGGCGTTCATCTCAATCGGCCTTGGCCATTGGAGGATGGATAGTAATTATTCCCCGCGACATCTTGGATTCATTGAAATGTGTTCCTTGAGAGAAGAAGAGACGGATTATCGAAAGCGAGGGCAGGCTTGAAACATATACTAACATGGTAAAGTGTGGGATGGCGTGGAATGTGGGATTCAGGGTGGTACAAAAAGAAGATAAAAAAACGTCGATCCTGTGCTCACGTTACACAGCATGGAACACTAAGAGTTATGGCATCAAGGTGCTGAATCAGCGCGATCCTTACACACTCGCCAAGACTGCTTGGAAGATGCTGACCAAATGCAAGGTGATCTGGCTAGCTGCATCCCCAGAGTAACCTCACTTAGTCAGGACAGCGACTACGACTAGATTCCCATGTCTTTACTATCCACTATCCTGACAATCCCATGCTAGGTTTATACGACTCGATGGTACCTTGGGAAGATGATGACTTCGCTATGACCTTAGTGCTGATCAAGTCGTTATCAAATGCTTTCATGATAGTTACGTGGTACACCATAATGCTTGCGAGATGCAATCTCATGCCGGCAAATCAAGGCCTTCTAGTCGAATTCGGCAGCCATCTCCATGGGAAGCATGCTAGTGTCGCCGACGACGTGTGCTCCGAGATGTAGGAAAAAAAATGAGGAGTCGGTGAAAGCGGGATGGAGGTCTTGACGGTCCAAATGTGTATAAGAAGGGGGCATCGCGGCTCTGTTCAAGAGATTCAGAACATCATCTCATCACCCTCATCGCTCACATCGCACTCTCCGATCGACCAGAGACCAAGATTCAGCCTCGTCAAGATGAAGTTCACTCAAATCCTCTCTACCGCCGTCATGGCGACCTCCGCCATGGCTGACAGCTACGCTTGGGAGCGACTCAACAAGAACGACTCCGTAAATCACCTCCTCTTCCACCACGTTTTCTCTATTCCCTTCAACTGACACTCCCCGCCCACAGCTCCTCATCGTTCTCGATATGCAAGAGGGTCTCTACCAACTCACCCGTGACTTTGGTAATTCATCCCCCCCCCCCTCTGTTCTCTCATATATATCTTGTCTCATTCTAACTTTGAGTCCAGACCCAACCGTCTACCGCAACAACATGCTAGCCCACGCGGCCCTGGGTCAGGTCTTCAAGCTCCCCACGATCCTGACCACCTCAGCCGAGACGGGCCCCAACGGTCCCCTCCCGCAGGAGATCCTCGACATGCATCCCACCGCTCCCCTCATCAAGCGCAACGGTGAGGTCGACGCCTGGGACAACTCCGACTTTAGGGATGCCGTCAGGGCCGCCAACAAGTCCCAAATCATCATTGCCGGCATCGTTACGGATGTTTGTAAGTCATTTACTTCCCCACTCCCCTCCCCCCCCTTTTTTTTTCCCTCCCCATAATCCACAATTTTATTAACATTTTTTTTTCCTTGTTAAAAGGCACCGCATTCCTCGCCAGATCTCTCAGAGCCGAAGGCTACAGCGTCTGGGCCAACCACGAGGCCTCGGGCACCACCTCGACCCTGGTCCGCGACATGGCAAACTCCCAGATGCAGCAGGCCGGCGTCAACGTCGTCAGCCTCTTCGCCATCGCCTGCGACCTGATGCGCGACTGGAGGGCCAGCCCCGGCGCCCTGGAGCTCATCCCCTGGTTCGACAGGTACATGCCCCTTTACGGATACCTTGCTCGCGGCCACCGTGCCGCCAAGGTCAACGGCACCCTGCAGCCCGGTCAAGGCGCCGGCGAGGGACTGCCTTTGTAAATAAAAAACCTCATCTGATCTCATTTGAGAAGACGGTGATTTTTTTTTTTTTTTTTGCCCTTTCAAAAGACTCAAGGGACAAGGGAGAGAGTGTGTGTAAGAGTGAAAGTGAGAATGAGAGAGAGCGAGAGAGATAGGCGCGAAAAGAAAAACAGGGGACGGAAGGAGGAGGGAGTGGTACTAGACATTTCATTAGATAAAAACACAAATGTTTTGGGATAGATGAGCAAAAAGGAAAAAGCATAAATAAACGTTATAGCTTTCTTGAATACCGTACCTTACCAAGCACAACATCATGGCATAACTATTGTCTTCTTCAATCTCCAGAGCTAAAAATCTTTTGACTATTCATTGCCTTAAAGCGATTGGCTTCTCTGACGGGAATGCTAAATCTCAACCAACATCGATCTATATAAGGGTTTACTCAAAGGGTCCTTATATTGTACATACGTTGAATCTCTACCAAAGTAGTTAGAGCAGGATGGGGAATTCTAGATAGCAACCATATTGGTTCCCCCCGCTCTCCCATTCTCCTCTACACACGCACGCACAAATCGTATCACCAAACCGCTCAGAAAGACAGATGTCAATGGTATCAATACTTGCAATAGCAAAAAAACCAAATATCTACGAGTCTCTGAGGCACACCAAATATACAATATCAACCAAAAATAATCATTTGGGGGGGGGGGGGGGGGGCCGCGGGGGGGGGGCGGGGGGCCGGGGGGGGCGGGGGCGGGGGGGGGGGGGGGGGGGGGGGGGCCT